>DWBA01000019.1:0-21487 GCA_018236825.1 Apodemia zela | reverse complement strand
AAGTAGCCTATGTGCTATTCCAGGTCATCATCTACCTGTGTGCCAAATTTCATCCAAATCCGTTCAGTGGTTTTGGGGTGATTGAGTAACAAACATCCATCCATCCATACATCCAAACTTTCGCATTTATAATATTAATATAGATATAGATTTTAGAAAAAAACGACTGTCAGCGATTTTTAAATTTTTAAAAATTCAAGGGTTGAAAGATACGATTATAAGTATAAAGACTTTTTCATTCGAAATAAGAAATAAATATATAGAATCCCAAAGAATATATATATTTTTTACAGCCTTTATAATTTAAACATGGAAAGAATTCCCTATCCCCATTTTTGGATATTTTTTCGCTCGATCTTAATAAGGGCAATGCAATAAGTACGGTGGTACAAAACCCTTCGTGCGTGAGACAACTTTCAATTGGTCAGCTTTTTATACACTACCAATTTTGTTTTTTACATCATCATCATCCCCAGTGTTGGTCCGGGATCACTTGAAGAATAGACCAACTGCCGTTCTGCCAGGCAAGTCGTAAAAGACGACCGATTGGCTATAAGCGTCACTACCATCGTGACTACTAGGTGGTAGAGTTCCGCAACGTATCGTTCGGGTATATGGTACCACCGCCTTACCTATTCCTGTCGCAATAGCGTCAATGCTTGTCAATGTCGTGTTCCCGTTTAAGTGTAAGATAGCTGATACTTATGCAGCCGACACGTAGCATTGCCATCCCTCCAACTCGTATAGCAACGCACTATTAACATCTTTGGTATTCTACAGAGTATAGGCGATCGTTTTTATTTCCATCAGGACAGCCATATGCTTGTTTGCTATCAATGCTATCTAATGATAAAAAAAACAGAAGAAAAAAGCCAAACTGGTTGGCCTTTATATTATAATAAATACCATTACGCCAATATCCCCGAAGAGGAAAGCAGAGGTGCTACCAGTGCACCCACGCTTAGCTAACAGTATTAAGTCCCATGACGTGATAAGTGGCCAACTTTGAACTAATTAGTCCACTCCACTTATTAATCTCTTCGACGAGATAACAATCTCGTACACGTCTGGATAAACGACATAAAAGTCGACATCAATAAATTTCTCTTCTACTGTACGCGACATAATTCACGTCTATATATAAGCATATCAATATATTTGAAACTAAAAGAACTACATAATATCTAAGTCTGAATAACCTTGTTTCTCTCAGTAGGACCCTCATGAAGGTATAACCCCGACATGTAGAGGTCTTAAGAGAACTCTCTTTCAATAGTTAAGTAACATGATTTGTACAGATTACCACTTTGTAAACTTTTAACCAGAACACACTTATTAATCCACCAATAAATAATGTAATTTAGAAGTGAATGAACTGCAATATATTATAGTCTGAATAATATTATTTCTCTTACTAGAGCCATCATGAAGTCGTAATCTCAACATGTAGACAGACGCCTTGAGAGAATTTTCTCTAAATATTTAATGGTAGATGAAAGGTTAATAAAACAGATATACAATGCAATTTTGGAAGGAAGTAGGTACCGGGGAAGACTCAGTCTTGGTCTGATGATCATATCATGATCAGATTGATCGGGTACTATCCGAAGGTGGTGTCAAGAGTCTTCGCAACCGGCGTGTAGTATGAAGAGGGTAATGAATGTGGAGGAGGCAAGACAAGTCTGCATGGATCGTGAGATATGGCACTCGGTTCTATCTGCCTACCCCGTAAGGGATCTGGCGTGAAGATACATACATATTTAACTAGCATTACGTGTAAAAATTACCCCTATGTAAACAGTTAACGAAAACACAATATTAATCAATAATAAATAGTGTGATTAATTAGTGAATGAAGCAATACTTCTCAGTCTGAATAACCTGGTTCCTCTCAGTAAGACTTGAAGGTATAATCCCCACACGTGAAGGTCTTAACAGAACTTTCTTTGAATATTCAAGTAACATGATTTGTACGGATTATCTCGTTGTAAACAAAACAGTTATAATCCCCCAATAAATAATGTTATTTAATAGTGAATGAACTGCAAAATATCTTAGTCTGAATAACCTTGTTTCTCTCAGTAGAACCCTCATGAAGGTATAACCCCAACATGTAGAGGTCTTAAGAGAAGTTTCTCTAAACATTTAAGTAGCATTACGTGTAAAAATTACCACTATGTAAACAGTTAAACAAAACACTATATTAATCCACCAATAAAATAAATAGTTATTTTACAGTGAATGAACTGAAATATCCTGCCTTAGTCTGAAACACCTTGTTTCTCTAGGTAGAACAATCATGAATTATATATAATCCTTCTCTTATATATTAAAAAATCTGTAATTATTTAAGTAACATGATTTGTACATATTTCCTCTATGTAATCTTTTAACCAAAACAGAGTATTAAATTACCATTAAATGGCGTTGTGTAATAGATAAGGAACTGCAATATATCTGAGTCTGAATAACCTTGTTTTTCTCAGTAGAACCCTCATGAAGGTATAACCCCAACATATAGAGGTCTTAAGAGAACTCTCTCTCTAAATATTTATTTTAACATAACGTATATAAATTACCGCTATGTAAACAATTATCAAAAATATAGTATTAAACCACCAATAAATACACATCTAATAGTGAAAGAACTGCAACATGTCTAATCCAAACGTACCTAATATAAAACCCTGTTTTTTTTTGGTAGAACTCTCATGAAGGTAATGTGTCCAGCACGTAGATGCCATTTAAGAGAAGTTACCTATATATTTAAATAATATTATTGATGGATTTGGATGAAATTTGTTACGTAATAGGTATTTATTTTATAAAATGCATTATTATCGTAGGATTAACAAAAAAGCTTTAACAAACTTTGTGTGACAAAGATATTTTCTAGTGAAGCGCTAGTAAACAATATATACAAGCAATGTATGCATATTTTATAAATGTGAAGACCTACCATATATATTTTTTAAAACGTGTATATTGTAGACATTTAGAAAGTATTATAATAAATATGAATCTTATAACCATTACATTGGATTTAATTTGTCTATTGCACTGCCCAATGCTATAATTAAATAGAAATAAAAAAATGTCACACTACGTATCCGTCGTATGTGAAATTATTATCAAGCATTCTAAAGCTACGCGCACATTGGCTGGCATACCCATTAGACAGTCGTCACACAACGGATTTTGTTTTACTTTGAATGAGTCCAAATTGAACTCATGTACATTATTTGAAAACGCCGAAATTATTTTTAAAAAAACGCCAATATTATAAGAACAAAAATTTTTCTCCAAATACGTCTTTTTATTTCGCCGCCAACAAAAAATAAGTAACTATCTTGAAAATAAATTACCGGGTTAAAATCGACAATAAAATCACTATTCATAATGTTTATAACTATATTTATATCTTATAAAAATGATAAACTACTACATTTACAATCAAATGTTTAATGATACACCTACGTATAAATGTTTGGCACACGTTTTTATATTCATATAAGCCTCTTTGACTAGGACATAAATTAAAGATTTTTGAGACTAGTTATTATTTAAGTTTAAACCAAGTTTAAATTATTTATTTAACAAAAATGGTAAAATTATTTTTTTAAATCAAAAGCTCAGAGTGCTTGTCAATACCAAAATTGTATTAAAGGTTGACTGGGAGAGAATTCATTTAGCATTAAGTTATATATTAATTATATAAAGTATTATATCTTAAAAAAATGTCTTTTTATACGGAAACTATCAATACACAGAGTGAGAGACGAAAATATTATAAGCCAAGACAATTTTAATTAAGGTGAAATGCCTGAGAAGACCCCATTAGAAAATTAAGCAATATAAAATGAATAATGTAGTAAGCAATTTTTCAAATAATATATCCGGCTAGTTATTTAACTAGGACAAAAAATAGTAAAAATTCAAGATTCGTGATGGTTTAATTTAAAAACTACGAACAGTAATATAACTTAGAAGTTTAACTTCTTATGCATGTACACAGCACGCGCTAACACACACATACTCACGATCTTTTAATAAGTTAATAATTACGCAATAAGTTACAATAATAAAATTACTCGCTTCCCCATTTTCTAGAAGTTAATTTCCTTCTTTATGCATCCTTATTTTGATCAGGGTTAAAGGCAGTGACATTTGCATAAATAGAGGTAACTAGCAACAAACCGTAAAACACCGAGAAACATTATATTTTTAAATATTATAAATAAAATAAACACTTAACATTATACACATTAAGTCAAAAACAAATGCTTACAATAAAATAAGTTAAAAATAGTTAAGTACTACGAGTAATATTATTTGTGAAAACCCATTATCACTACAATTATTTAAAAAAGTAGATATCTGAATATACACAGTATACATGCAAAGCTAGAATAATAATAAAAACAAACGTCGAATTCGCCTAACAAATGTAAATTCATTCACACCATGCATTGGTGTAAAAAACCTAGTTACATGAAACTCTCTTTTGTTAGTTTCACTATATTTTTTGTCTTTTTGGAAGTGGTTTTTATACATAAATTCATTCTTTCTCAATTTAACGACTTTGACGTAATCACAATGTTAAAGCAATTTAAGAGAAATTATTTAAATGCACAAATAAACTTAACTAAAACTAATTCACAGCATTATATTAAGAAGAGGACGACTATAGAAAAACTATATATTGACTAAGCATACGTCGTATTTTTCAAAATCACAATAACTTTAAAACCCTGCTTCAGATTCGTCATTATTTTACGCATAATTTTGTCACTAATTTATATAAGTAACATAATATTTATAGATAATTATTTTTATTTATGAATAAATGTTAATTTTATCAAATCATTATTGACAGGCGATTAAACACTCATTTCCTACCTTATATTATTCTACTATCATACTATTCTCGTAAAAGCTTCAATCGAATCGAAGCATATAGGGCTCTTCCACATTATGCTGTGTCGTAGCAAGTCACGAGCGCGGAGCGACGATGCTTCATGTTTATGTGTGTAGGAGCCCTAAACGCTTCGATTCATTTGAAGTTTTGTAATGTGGATTCAGACACTGCACGGTAAAACTGATAAGTCACACTAATACTGACAGGTGACACAAGAATTTTATTAAGATTGACTTAAGAATTAACATAACCGAAAAATCCCATTAATTTTAAGAATTGCATCTTTCAACTTTTCTTATTTTTTTATTTCGGAATATTGCTATTCGCACATTACGTATTTAGCTATTTTTCTTCGAATTGAGTGTGATTGTCGTAAAATAAAAGGGCAGTGTGTTTAATTATTAGAATAATTATTCTACGCAGAAAGCACTCTTTAATTTAACACCTATAGATACAGATGTGATTCACTAAATTTGACGGCAAGACTTCTCTTTTACTTGCGCCAATGCTATGACTATATGTTGTCTAACTTGTTATATTTACGTATATATGAGTACTAGCATAACTTACGAATAACAATCTAAAGACCTATTACATATGTGTACTATTAACAAAATCGTAATAGGCGCCTCCGACTTTTCTGTGTATGAAATACATTAGTATCTATGGAACTTGCCTATTTTTTTCAACAAATTAAACAAAAAAATACAGTCAACATAACCAGACTAGATTCTTTTATGAAAAAATAATTATATAGTAGTATTAAAACATGTGTACCGCATAGTGATTAGAACTGATAGTTTTGTTTCATAATTAAAATTACACACATAATGTGTATTTAGTACTCTTAAGCGGTAGCAGCAATATTTATCCAAATTATACGATTTTTAATTTAAAAAAATGTAATAAATATACCTACATGAATTTATAAACTGGTTATGTCTGGTACGTGAGAAAGCCAGCTACACAAATGGCACCTTGCCGCGACAAAACGCCGCAACGATACGAATTTTGTCACTATCACAACGGTACAATATGAAAAGACCCTAAGGAATGTTTCTAAAAAAATTCACATATCCGTCTTTTGGCTATAACTCTTCACCGATGTGATTACAGGCAAAGTGCCATCCCGGCATCAGTCATTAAAATTATACTTTGTGTAGTTATCTTCATGATTATGAAAACCTTTATGCTTGATGTAACGGCCCTCAACTGTAGTTTGGATGCAGCTACTACACCCTAAGCGTTTGCGATCCCTGCATGTCCAATTTATAGTATTTTGGTACCTGTTGTTGATCCAATATTTATTATCTTTAAATATCAACACCATACTGCCAGTCCTGTGTGACGGTAAGTAGTATATTTCTGAAAAGAAAACCTTCAAATATATTACTTGCACTATAAATACACAATTTTTAGATGCTAAATAAAAAATCAAATAAAAAATATGTTTTTTTAATATTGACAAATGTACTAGAAAATAAATCGTCGAAATAAAATTTTAGATTTGTAAGAACACTGTATTCTAAAATATTCACAAACATCATCCAACTATGTATAAACTAGCAGGTCCCTACATCAGAAACATGCGATTGACATGTATATTCCTAAGTACATTCGATTGAATCACATGATTTCATATAAAAAATGTATACAACAAAAAAAAAATATTTATGTTACAATCATTTCAGTGATTGCCGTGCAAAAAAGTCTTTTTCTCTTATAAATCTGCCATCATGACACTGTCTGAGACGTGGTGGGTCATGTATATGCCTACCTCTGAATATTGAAATATAATCTCTACCATCAAACCCCTTATATGTGATGACGTCTGCTCGGCACCCATGGACATCTCTCGATGAACAATACCACTGTTTCTTCCCATGTGCTTGATGATTCTTCATATAAAAGGTAAATCCATTTAGAATAAGAAGACCAGCGCCTGTCCTTCCAGGAATAAACTGGGCTGGAACTGATAAGCATAACCCAAAAATTAACCATTTGTCAAGGGAAAATAAAACTTCTCACTTACTTTATATTATTTTAATAAGAACATGCATATTTATACACATGCCACATATTAAAAATTGTATGGCATGTATATATGATTATATATACCATATACCTTGCAAAAATGCAACTTTTATCCACACATCAAAAAGGTGCTTTATAAAAGATACATGTTTTGCATAAAGTTACCTTAGGAATTAATGGGGAAAGGTTTGATTCAGGTAAATAAGTAGACAGGCCATTCCGTAATGTTTTATTTCTCTTAGGGTTGGAAATAAATTAAACAACGCCGGGTACCTCTATTTAAAAAAATCACAATAATAAATTTTTACATTAAAAAATACACTTAAGTCTTTTAAAAATTAAAATTATATAATTGTTCAAACAAAAAAGTGATGAGAAAGATAAACTTTCTCAGACGTGGTAATGGCACTATGGTTGAAATTAAAATTACAATAAAAGGAATCCAAAACAGCAAAAGGCATAACTTCAATTACTTATAATATTGCTGTATGCCATTTTAATATTGAAATATTTACTAGTACCAAACTATCATATTTAGACATACTTAATTTTTTAAAAAAGTAGCATTTTTATGTTACCAAAAAAAATTGTTTAAGAATCCATTACTAATTCTTTTTGCTTAACATTTTAATCTAATTATCCCTTGAACAGTTTTATAATGAAGCCTTCATTTTTCATTATAAAGTTGGCTTAGTGCAGAAAATAAGCTATGAGCAAAAAAGCATTAGCACTCAATATAAAATATTTAAATTTCAAAACAGTAAGAATAAGTCATTTCAGTCAGTCGTTAATTGAAAATTCTTGATATTGAAAAGACTATTTTATCATAAGTTGGTATGCTATTTATGATGATTGATAATGATAATAAATGTACAATTACTAAAATGTTTTTATTATAATTTTTTCTTGATGTGTCATCATTTAATTCATGACCTGGTTAGCACAAATGAGACAGGCTAGACATAGGTTTCCACATACAAAGCCACTGGTTTTCATTCTATGCTGCTTAAATTCATCACTTGTCATTCATCTTAACCAAATAAACATCATTTTATGCTTCCACAAACAACCACTTATTCACCATTTGGTTCCGTAAATAAATATAATTTTTAATTCTTCTTAGCCAATGTAACTCACCTTATTCAGAAGTTCTATTGCTGGACATAAGTTTCCAGTTAGCTTATGATTATGATAAGACGAGTTTCAGTTTTCTCTCAATATTAGACACATCGGTCAGTGGTGCTGGTGGTGCACAAATGCTGACCCAAAAGTACTATTCTGAACTAAAAGTACACAACTGTGTATCTAGTAACTACTAGAGTGCTTAAATCTATCACTGACAATACTCTTTACCTATATGCTTTAGTGAAGCCTAATGTTTGACATAGGTTAACAACAAACATACAAACATAGTCACAATATTCGGTTCCCTCCTGTTTAAATTCAGCTTCTCTTTTTCATCCTAGTTAGAATTAGTTATATCTTATGTCAAACATAGGCTTCCAAAACGAAAGTAAAAGTATCTTACTGTTTAAACTTATCACTTCTCATACGTCAAAACCAAATGTTTATAGGTAACTGAAGCTGAAGGTTAGGTCAGTTTTTCTTGCTTTAATTTACCGCCTCTTATTAAAAATAACTTTGATTGTTTAGCAATGTCTTAAGCTGGACGTAGGCCTTCCATAAATATATGAGTGTGTTCTTGTTTTCTTCCTTTTTTCACCACATATTCAACTAAATCTAATTGTTTAGTGATGTATTATGCTGGACGTAGGCTTCCACAAATATAGCCACAACAGTTGGTTCTTGTTCTACATCTTATATTGTTTAGCAATCATTAATGCTGGACATAGGCTTACATAGCAACAGTACTTGGTTCTTTGATGCCCACCTTTTTTAACCTAACTGTATTTTTTAGTGAATACCAATGCTGGATGTAGGCTTCTATACCCTTTTTTATATCTCCTAATTAAATCTTAACAGACTATTTAGTAATAGTTAATACTGGACATAGGCATCCACAAACATAGTCACAACACACTGTTTTTTGCTGCGTTAATTTAACACTTCAATTCAATCATTCATATTGTTTAGTTACGACTTATGCTGGATATAGGCTTCCAAAAATTTTGCCACATTACTCTTTTCTTTGTTGCTCACTTTTTCACTGCTTATTAATTAGCCTAACCACATTTATTACCACTACTGCTGGATGTAGACTAACATACTCACTGTCTTCATCTCCTAATTAAATCTAAACATACTATTTAGTGGTAGTTAATACTGGACATAGGCATCCACAAACATAGCCACAACACACTGTTTTTTGCTGTGTTAATTTAACACTTCAATTCAACCACCTCCTACATCTAATCATATTGTTTAGTTACGACTTATGCTGGATATAGGCTTCCAAAAATGTAGCCAGATTACTCAGTTCTTTGGTGCTCACGTTTTCGCTGCTTATTTAGGCTAACAACATTTATTACCACTAATGCTGGATGTAGACTTACATACTCACTGTCTTCATCTCCTAATTAAATCTAAACATACTATTTAGTGATAGTTAATACTGGACATAGGCATCCACAAACATAGCTACAACACACTGTTTTTTTGCTGCATTAATTTAACACTTCAATTCAATCCAACCACCTCTTACGTCTAATCATATTGTTTAGTTACGACTTATGCTGGACATAGGCTTCCAAAAATGTAGCCACATTACTCAGTTCTTTGTTGCTCACTTTTTCACTGCTTATTTAGCCTAACCACATTTATTACCACTAATGCTGGATGTAGACTTACATACTCACTGTTTTCATCTCCTACTTAAATCTAAACATACTATTTAGTGATAATTAGCACTGGACATAGGTTTCCACAAAGCCACAAGACTTAGTTTTTTGCTGTGTCGGCATTAGTTCAATCCACCCGCCTCCTACTTCTAGTCATATTGTTTAGCGATAAATAATGCTGGACATAGGCTTCCACAAAAGTAGCCACAGTACTCGGTTCTTTGATTTTTACTGATTATTTAAACCAACCATATTTATTAGTGAAAATCGATGCTGGATGTAGGCTTCCATACTCATCATTTTCATCTCCTAATTATACTTAAACAAACTATATAGTAATAGTTACTACTGGACATAGGCCTCCATACAGTCACCACAATACAATTTTTTTGCTCCGGTAATTTAAAGTTTCAACCGAACCACCGCCTTAACATCTAATCATATTGTTAAGTGACGTTTACATTCATAATGTTAAATTTACCACTTTTCTTCCATCAAAATTATGTCGCACAGAGGTAACTGAAGCTGATGGATTGATATTACATTCAGTTTCTTGCTGCTTTAATTTACCTTCTCTCATTCAAATTTACTGATTTGTGATGTCTCACGCTGGACGTAGGGTTCCATAAATATATTTACAGCAGTTGGTTCTTGTTTGCTTACCTTTTCGCAAACTATTCAATCTAACCAAATTGTTTACTGATCTCTCATACTGGACATATGCTTCCACAAACATAGCCACAGTACTCCATTTTTCGACACTTACTTTTTCACTGCCTATTCCATCTAACCTTATTCACTAATGCTGGATGCAGGCATCCAAACTCTTAGTTTTCACCTTAGTACTATTCTTAAACAGACCTATGGTAACTAATCGGACATAGTCTTCCACAAACAGCTGCAACACTCAATTTCATTGCATTAATGCCTCAACCCAACTAAATTGTTAACACTTGATTGTTTGCTGTGTTAAGACTCCAATCAACCCGAGCAGATGGTATATCAGTATCAAATTATGGACATAGGCCCCTACAAATTAATAACACTTGGCCTTTTTTGCTCAAATTCACCTTCTCTTATGCTTCGTTAACATGATTTTTACTTATGTCTAGTGCTGGGCAAAAAGCATCAATACTTTGCTGCTTAAACCTATCAAGTCTTCTCAGTCTTACTCAAACCAGTATTATCCAATACTGGACCATAATGCAGTATTTTAAAACGCACATAGCTCACTTTACATGACTTAAATGACACCCCTTAATGCACATTCTTTATAGATTTATGACCCCGCATCCTAACTTGAGTCGGCTAGCATCAGAAAGCGAGGTTACAATTGTAAAATTTTACTGTCTAAATAATAATTATACTAGGTGTTAAACTTAGAAGCTGATATTCTTAACTAATTCCTTCCACAACAATCATCTTTCATATACTCAAGTACACATAATGTTTGCCGTCCTCAGTTGTAGGTCAGAAATGAACCATTATTTAAACGAGAAGTAAAATGATAGGACATTAACATACATATGATTTGCAGTTTTATTAAAGGCAAGTATTGCTATTTCAATAACTCTTCTGCAATCCATTGGCAGTATATAACTTATCCTTCTCTTTTATTCATGTCAATTTAAGTTTCAAATAGATAATATGTTAAACTATTTTAGCATACCAACTTTGTGAAAACATAAAAAACCTACAACAATTAGATACATTGAAGATATTTATTATATATCTTTACTCATATAACATACAAGTATTTCTAAATAAATAATGGTTTAGTTTAATAAAAGGTTGTGGATTTAAATTTGCAGGAGACATACAACCACATTAGAACTGAAAGTCAGCCTTTCACCTTAACAAAACAAAACTTTACAAACTATTTCTACAGTGATAATTACCATTTAACTACGAATATTCTTTTGGATTCCATTTATTAGAAGTCTTACTTGCTATTACTCACCAAACCGCAACCTGCAACTGATGAAAATATCCCAAATCACACAAATAGCGGGAACAAAAACTAACCTTTGCACAGCACGACACTATGAAAAATTAACACTTTAACACTATAACACCAAAGCCACACTACACTAAAGCCTTTTGCACTTATAAAACACTTATAAAAAATGCTTGGAGCGGCTTTTTCTTAGAAAAAATACAGGCAAAACAACTTTGGAAACAGTTTGACATTTTGATGCTTGATGATTATTTGAAGAAATACCACGAAACTTGACTTTTCCGCAGAAGGAAACCCGCGTCGATAGGAAACTATATTAAGTTTAACACGCGTAACTCCATCTCAATGCCAATAGTGTATTCAATTATTAGTAAACTTAATAAAACAACAGTTATTTGGCATCAAGAGAGTTATTTTGACGTTTTAGCAACTGGCTCATAAATCAAGCTAAAACAAATTGTAATCTTTCATATTTTTATATGGCAGCACTACCATTTAACGGAATTTATTAGATAAAATTGTCACGTTATTTTAATAATTATCAATACAGTATTTGAATAAAAAAATATCACATTAAATCTAATGCTTAAACCAACATTTTACACTACACACAGAAAGTGTTAAAATTTAATGCGACTTCTACAACATATTTTTTCAACGTTAGGTGTGTTCGGCAATAGTAAGTTCTTACTGATCTAAGTTAGTTAGTAAGAATTCTAAGCTAAGAGTTCCACTAGGACAAGATACAAACCGACTGCACACAGATTGCTTACTCTGACTATCTTATTGAGATTTCTAAATTCTAACTAAAATGTTACATATATCTTTTAGTTTACAGTTTTTTAAACCGTTTATTTATAATATTTTTTTAAGGTTTAAATATTTTTTGATATTGTTGACATCAAAATATTGTTGATCCAAGCACCTTGTGAAGAATAAATCTTCTGTTTCCCTGTCAACAAGCTCGTAAATGGCGGGTGAAAATAATATATTAAAGAAGAAAATGTATCTTCACGCCCTTATCCCCGGAGAAGTAGGCAGAGGTAAAACCAGTGCACATGCTTGCATCCCTAAGTAGTCTGTGCAGTGCACTCACGATTAGCCGAAAATACTCGGTCCGATCCCACAATATGATAGGTGGCAAGTCTATCGCCAACCAGCAAGTTTACCCAATCCCGGGCAACTTTGTTTTTTGGCACTTGTTGGTTCGGGCTCATTTGAAGAACAGACTAACTACCGTTCAGTCAGGTATGTCGTAAAAGGTGATTAATTGGCTCTATGAGTCACTACCATCGTGGCTATAAGGTGGTAGAGTTCAACATTGTCTCGCTCGGGTTTGGTACCACCGCCTTATCTATTCCTGCCGCAATAGCGTCAGTGGTTGTCACTGTCGTGTTCCGGTTTGGAGAGTGAGGTAGCCGGTAAAGTTATGCATGTGGCATTAAGACCTCGCCACAAGATAGCAACGCACCATTCCCATCTTTGGTGTCTATAGGTGATGGTTGACCCTTTCCATCAGGAGACCCATCTGCTTGTTTGCTATCTTATGATATAAAAAAAAAGAAAGAAAGAAATACCTTTACGCTCATATCTCCAAAGAGGTAAGCAGAAGGGGAATTCACCCATGATTGTATTACGGTGTTCAATCCCATGGTGTGTTAGGTGGCCAATCCATCGAAAAATGGGGCACATATTCTGAAATCCAAAAAAACTTGGCTTAATAGTCTATACTGAAGCCGGTGTGATGGTGGTACGGCGAATTCACTGAATCGACAATTGTAAAACATAATAAAAATATAGATTTACGCCACGAAATAGATAGAACGTTCCTTTTATTATATTCCTTCATTGAATAAGAATAATAGCTTTGGTCCCTGTATTGGTCTGAGTTCCTTTGAAGAATAGGCCAACTACTATTTTGTCAGGCATTTCGTATGAGGCAAATGATTGGCTATGCGAGTCCATCGTGGCTACTAGGTGGTAGAGTTCTGCGTTGTCTCGCCCGGGTCTGGTACCACCGCCTTTCCTATTCCTGCCGCAATAGCGTCATTGCTTGTCACTGTAGTGTTCCGGTTTGGAGGGTAAGGTAGCCGGTAAACTTATGAAAATGGCAGTGGAAAGAGACAACCATCGCCTATAGACACCAAAGATGTTAATGGTGCATTGCTATTTCTGTGGCAGTGTCTTAAGCCAATTTCATTATAATTTATACTTTCCATTTATTTCACAATTATAATTGTGAAACAGTACAAGTGTGTTTTTTAAAATCAATAAAACCAATTCCATTAGTTTACCGGCTACCTTACACGGGAAATTATTTCTACGGCGTTAATTTCAGGACGTATTATTTCAGGTTAGAAAAATGGTAACGTTATTGATAACCTTAACTTCGCTTTAATAAGCCTCAATAATCAGTAACACTTAATACACTGTAGAAGTTATTCATCAATTTACGATACGATTACACATGTTACGATTACGATTTATAAACACAACTTACGAGGAGAAACTCGTACTTTGCTCGATATTCTATAAAACTACGGTATCCTTATCCTTACCAATACGCGAAACCACCATTTAAATACGAGCATTTTTGAGGGTTCCGTAACCTAATGGCAAAATACAGAACCCTTATAGATTCGTCATGTCTGTTTGTCCGTCCGTCTGTCTGTGGAAAGATAGACGCTCCCAAAGTGGAAAAATGAGTGTCCTACCCCCCTCTAACTTTTAAAATAAGAGAGTGAGAAAACTAAGAAAAATTTACATTGCAGATTTCAATGGAAACTTTCAAGTAAAATTGGTTTGAGCGAGATATCATTATTAGTTTTTAAGAAATAACAAATTTTCAAAAAACGCAGATACAACATTGTCGTTCATACAAACGCTAGAAAACCAAGTTATTTTATTTATAGTGGTACGGAACCCTTGGTGCGCGAGTTCGACTCGCACTTGGCCGGTTATTAGAATTTGCCGGCGACATATTAAGCTTAAGCCAGCCTCGAAAATAGCAACATATCAGTTTATCACTGGTGACACAGATGTATGTGTGGCGCCGGGGTCGTTACCACTGAAGAGCTAAGCGGTAGAACCAGTGCAGCGGGCCAACTAATGTCAGGGTGACGTCATAACTGTGTAGGTGGATGACGTCACACCGACGACATGGAAAAGGAAGATCTTCCCAGCCAGGCAAGCTGTACTATCAGGGGACCGAGGTCCATCTGAGAAGCGTTGAAACTTGTATTATAGTGTTACAAGATAAATAATTGTTTCAAGATTTTACTTTAAATGTTTAAAAAGTAGTATCTTTACGCCCGTGTCTCCAAAGAGGTAGGCAGAAGTACAACTAGTGCACCCACGATTAGCCTAAGATACTCGGTCCCACAATGTGATAGGTGGCTAGCCTATCGCTAACCGGGCACTTTTCCGATCCCGGGCAACATTGTTTTTTAATCAGAAAACTGAAAAAACACAATTAAATGTTTTACTTTTTAATTATTTTTCCTTGTTTGTAGATTCCTTGACCGCTACATATGTATAGACTTATTAACAAAAATATTGGTAGTCGTTTCTATGCTATGCATAAGCCCTTACCAAATTTTTAATAAAGGCTCATTACTTATACTGAGGTAGCCTTATGTCAAGGTTAATGAGGAATTGCAATTTTGGTTTGATTTTTGAGATATTTAGAACATTAAATAATAAATATTAAATAAGCTACTTAAATAGAACCAAGGTTGCTTCCTCGGATTACATATTTTTGATCTTTGTAGATTAGTCGATTCCATTATTGGGCTATATGATCCCAGCATTTTTTATCTAATATTAATTAGCTAGATTTTGTTTTAATATGTAAATAATATAAAAAATATTTGGTTTGCAATGATCGAGGAATATTTTAATATTTAACGAATAAGCAAATCCTTTGAACATCTAGAATAATGAAATTATCGTAAAAGTTTTGAGGAAGAATTTGTTGAAGCCATGATATTATAAAGGTACATAACTGTTTATTTTTTCCTTGAATTGCAAACGTGAAGATAAATTTCTGATAATTTAATTATTTTAAGTATAAGTATTCGTACTGTTTTACAATTCACACTAGATGTATATTTGTTATTAATTAAATAGCCAAAGTTTCATATTTTACTATTAAATTGACATACGGTTAAGTTATAATATTACTAAACGTGTGAATTGTGAAACAGTACACGTGTTAAATTTTAAAATAATCAATATGATGGAGTTTTACCAAGAGTGACTAGGTGAGGATAAATAGGTAAGGAAAAAACGCTGTCTAAGTATAGACGGAAATAGCTATCTAATATTATAAAGAGGAAAGATTTGATTGTTTGTTTGCATTGGACCGATTTTAAAAATTCCTTCACCTTTAGAAAGCTACATTATCCAGAAGTGACATAGGCTACTTTTTACCTGACTGTGCCTTTGCAATGATTTTTAGTCACGCGAACGAAGTTGTGAGCGACTGCTAGTATGATATGAAATGGGATGACATATTCTTTTTTAAGGTCGAATACATTGCATAAACTTTTACTGTGTCGACCAATTTTTGTGGATTCTTTTGTTTCAAATGGCCTTTAATCACCTCAATAGTCTACTGGTCCAGCTTCGGCTATACCGAATTTATAATATAGGAGGTCCTAAGTTTGAATCTTAGGTCAGGCAATTCGATATCAATATTTATTACCCGTTTTGTCTGTAGGTAGCCACTTGTCACTTATTCTTTATTTTCCATGGCCTTATTATCATTGGCTAAATAGTGGGTCCACTATTTGAACCTCTGCTATTTTTTTCCGGAACGTGGGAGTGACGGTAGTTATTTATTTATTCTTTTGTTTTTATATATCTTAAACATAATTACATCTTTTGACTTTGTAAGATGTGAAATCGTAATACCGAACGGTATAACAAAACAACTTGAAATAAGTAAGACATGCCAATACTTTCATTCAGCTTACGAAAAGTTATGGTTCATGGAAAATTGAAAAAACAAAGTGTAACAAAATCTGTGTGTTTATGATATATTACGTATGGTTGGTACATTTCATCTTGATATCGTCTTCGAGAAGCCAAGTTAATTAAAATAGCGATAAAAATCTGATCCGATACGCCTAGAAACTGTGGAACCGTAACAATAATTTCTCAATAAAACTTCTCATTTTGTGTAACAATAAATTTGAGGCAAAACGCCTTATATTATAACTAGCGACCTGCCCCGGCTTCGCACGAATTATAATATACATGTATAATATACATATAAACCTTCCTCTTGAACTTGAATCTATTAAAAACCGTATCAAAATTCGTTGCGTAGTTTTAAAGATTTAAACATACATAAGGATATAGGGACAGAGAAAGCGACTTTGTTTTATACTATGTAGTGATTGCTTTTCTTTTATGTTACTATTTGGTTTAGTACAGATATCAGATCTTATATTTATCCAAGAAATCTTATATTCAATTTCATTGATCATCATGGAACTTTAGACAAATTGCTCATAAGCACAATTAATAGTTTGAAGTCTCTGTCTTATTTTGAATCATTTTGTGCCTATCCTAACACTATTCTATGGAAACGAATTTCACAAAGGACATGAAATTAATGAAACGCGGTCAAAATGAGATCAAGACACGTAAAAGCGAGACAAGTGAAAGCTTGTATTTAAATCTATTATAAAACTCAAAACAAACAAGCTTCCGTAAATTTGCTTAAGAATTTCCCGCAGTAGATACCTTATAATCAACATAAAAAGCTTAAAGACAACGTAAAAGATTTTTCCCAACCGCAGGCATACGTCGTAAATTATTAAAAACCGACGAGCTCGCTTTATTACTAAAAGGTTTTAGTCTTGATATACTTTATTAAATTTTTATACCTTTTTGCATAATTAAGATTTATTAAGATTAGGAAAATCTCCATTAGTGATAATATTACTTTAGACTGTGCTTTGATTTCCAATATTTTCAACAAGTGCAAAAAATTTACCATAACCTAATAAAATGCTTATATTGGGGTAGACGGCAACATTCTCGTATCAACCTGGTCCGATGTCAATATTGGCATCAAGCAGAGTTTTGTCAACTCGCCTTTTCATCCTATATCTGGACAATTGACTCCAAAGATTAAGGTAATTGAAACTGAGAATGCGCATGAGTGATCTAGTGGTAAATTGCATGAATTGTGGTCGACACAGTTGTCGAACAAGTGGATGAGTTTATAAATCTTAGATGTGCTTTTAGCAGGGATGGAAGGTACAGGTAAAGGTACATGATGTCGAAAGAAGAGTGTGTGCAGGGAACTGAGTGATCCCGTGATCCCTATTTCCGCATTTTCTAAGCTTTAAATAACTAACACTTCCTACTTGTGATAAACAATAATAAATACTTTATGTGCATTTTGAGGCAAAAGCGTCTGAACAAATCTCCACCATATTCATAAATACTATTAATTTTAATCATAAGATGGCTTAAATCAAATAGCTCTCCCGGTGGAAAGAGTCAAGCGTCATACAAAGAAACCAAAGATGTGCGTTACTGTCCGCGTGGCGAGGTGGTACTGGTATCTACCACCTAGTTGTTACAATGGCAGTGACATGTTTGCCCAATCGTTCGCCTTTTGCAAACCGTTTTATAAAGCTGTTCTACTAAACAGCAGATAGGCTGTTGATATGCAAAGGAGGCTCGTTAGGGGAAAACTGGGATATTTATTTTGCCCACGCATACATTTTTTTTCTGATTGCGACGGGAGCCAATATTACTTCAAATCTTGTTGCGTTCTTCTTTGATTTACGATGATCTTTTTCAAAATAGAAAATAAAGCCTCTTGGCCAACTAATTGACAAAACAAAAGAAATTAAACGTGACCTCAATACGTGACTAGTTAATTATAATTAACTAGTCTTTGAACATACTAACCACTAAATCAGCGATGCCATCTTTTAAATTAGAATTCAGTGTGAAATGGAACACTTTGATAATAGTTCACCTGAGTGCTCAAGAGCGAGGTACTAAAAGCTTTCCACTGTTACGAGTGACTACATAAAATATATTATGTGGCGCGGGACTGACACACGACATCACATATGCGTGCATGTCAACCCTTTATCTATTTTTTTTCTCCTATAAGAATTTTGAGCAATTCGATCATTATTTTTTAATTTGATTTTATACTGCCTTTCATCAATTTTATTTTTAAGGTAAACCTACAACTAAAGCTTACATAAAGCTATAAAAAAAGCAATTTTTTTGGTCATTATGCCGCATGGTTTTTCATTTTAAACAAAAATTGTAAGATTTTTTGCACATTTTCAGAATATAGAAGAATTGTTTATTTTTTATTTTTATATTATATTGTTATATAGCAAACAAGCAGATGGCTGTCCTGACGGAAAGTGACAATCGACACCTATAGACACTAAAGAAGATAATGGTGCGTTGCTATCCGTGTGGCGTGATGGCAATGTCATATTATGCATATGTCTACCAGCTACCTTAACCTCCAAACTAGAATACACATTGACAGACAATGACAAGCACTGACGCTATTGCGGCAAGAATATGTGAGGAATAGGTAATGACAAGCACTGACACTATTGCGGCAAGAATCTATATTAATATTATAAATGCGAAAGTTTGGATTTATGGATAGATGGATGGATGTTTGTTACTCAATCACGCCAAAACTACTGAACGGATTTGCATGAAATTTGGTGCACAGATAGGTGATGACCTGGAATAGCACATAGGCTACTTTTTATCCCGAAAAAATGAGTCGTTCCCACGAGATTCAGCAAAAACTTTTATAATGCAGCGCGCTGTACGCTGCAGCTAGTAGGCACTATATTTCTGTACGAGTCGTTGCGAAACTCTATCACCATTGTCTTCTTAAAAATTTGCATTCTGCAGACTGCAATGGCAGGAAACACAGAACAAAGATCTATAATAATAATGTGGTGGCATTGCCATGCAGACGTCGTAACGAGATTAATAAAGTTCAAAAGTACTGTTCTGTTTTGTTTGTTTTACGTTGTAAGCCTACAAAAAATAAATTAGTTTACTTGTGATTCGATCGAGATAAAAAACAATCTTCTATTCGCATGTGGACAATTTTACAATTTTTTACTTTTTTCTGTAAAATCATGTCAGCTTTTTAAATTAATAAATTAGGTCGCCAATTCTAATTCCTTGTGCTATTACTCTAACCCACAACGTGTTCCCATTTTGCCTTTTCGTCACACAACTCGTAGTTTTTATAAAATTTGGTAAAACATCCAACAATGTAATAAGTATCACATATTGAAAAGATCATATCGCAATCGTAAAACCTAGTGAAAGAAAATAGCAAAAATCTACCCCATTTGTAAAATATATCTAAGTGCATTTATCCGTAGCTGCCATCACAGAGAAACGAGATTATTTCGATCAATCATAACGTCGATAGTCTGGATGACAGATCTAGGTCAAAATTGTAATTGGTTAAATTTTGGGTAGATCAGCTCGCAGTAGACAGTCGTGTTATTCTGTTTCGTTGCGGTGACTATGTTTGTACTAAGGAGGAGTCCATAAATAACGTGAGTAATTTGGGGTAAAAGGGTATCAAGCTAAATTTCATTAAATTTTGCAGAGTGTAAGTAAAACATGTTTCTGCCCTAAAATATGTCAATGTGTTTTCAAAATGTGTTTTCAATTTTTAATTTTTAAGTTTATTGTCGTACTGGCGCCTTTTTGAAGTATAGATCAACTGCCTTACTGCTGCTGCCTAGGCATCACGTAAAAGTCGAGAGAAAGCTAGAACAAGTGATCAACATCCTATGATGGATATTATTCCACGTGCTTAAGTATATTTGCTACTCTATCCTTTAAACTAAAACATGTCAGTAAACAAGCGATGTCGCTATTTCGACAGGAAAAAGTAAATACCAATCCCGGACGACACGTTGCTGAATTCAAGCAACTAGTAGTCAAGATGACAGTGACCAGAAAAAAAGGTATAATATGCGTAGTGGCTCACTATAACAAAGTAAAACCACAGAATAGAAAAATTAATATTTTTTTATGTAACCACAATATCAGTACATTTAAGCTCGCTTACACCAAACAGTGTAAATACTTTTTAAATTACTTTTACTTTGATTAAATTCGTTTAAAAAATATTCAAATTGTTTGGTGCAAGCGGACATTAATGTATGTGTTCCTACATTATATTATGCTGTTACAAAAATTCAATAAATTTTATACTAAGTGTATTTGCACTGATTTATTATGTTTCTTTTTTATTTAAAAGTCTCATTAGGGAGTAAATGTTTATAACGCCATCTTAGCCAAGCCAGCCGAACCATATTCTTCTAAGTTGTTGATCTATGTCATATAGTTAATCGATGCAATGTTACAGTTGATCTATCCATGTTAATTTATATAATATATGCATTTGTACAGCGAATGATTATGGTTCGATCATCACGTGACGCAAGATATGTGTATAATAGCCACATTTATGAGGAAGACTAGATGGCTATAATAGGTTGTGCTTTACCCAATTGTGCAAGAGGAAGTCATTTTTATTTATTTATTTTATTTAATACTTTATTGTACATATAAAGGTCAAATTACATTTTAATACATGATAATTCCATAAAAGTAAGAGATTTCTTCCAGCAAATCAAAAACAGTAAGAATGCGTGAAAGAAATGTAGAACAAGTGTACAGATTATTAATTTTGATATATATATATATATAGTATACAAAAAGTGACTAAGTTTTAGT
>DWBA01000018.1:0-21565 GCA_018236825.1 Apodemia zela | reverse complement strand
ATTCCAATAATTATATTGTTTTGATAATTAAATTATCCATCCAAATAACACATTTTGTTTGACTATTTTTAACTTCCTTTTAAATTCCTCTTAAATTTTTTGATTTTATGGACAAAATATCTCAAACCTTTGACAGTATTATAGATTTAAATTATCGCTCGTTTTAAAGAGTTTGACCTGATCTGCATCATTCAATCTTAAAGAATGAATTTGGGTCGAATTTACCTGTAGCTTTTATATTCCTATCGATAATTAACGATATAGTTAAGTTTAGGTTGTACGAGACAGTTAATGAGGATTTAATACAATGTTCAAACATAAGACCCTAAAAAATATCAATATTCTGCATGATTCAATCTATCTCGCATTCAATCTTAAATCGATTTGTTTGAAAATCTTATTAAAACGTATCGATAAAAAAGTCATCGATATTAAATTCGAATACACATAACTGACTGAAAGATATTGCAGCGGATATCTTTACCTTCAAAATGAGTACACTTCAATTTTCAATTTGTTTGTCAACATTTCAGTTATAGAATTAACAGTACTAGTGTACTTTGGTTAAAAGTATACTATACTTTGGTAGTAATTGTTTTTAATGAATTGAAATCTTGTTTGATCTGTAATTATGCTACTGCAGGTGCTAAAAAATGTTTCTCTAATTTTGTTCGTAATCAACACGTCACTTCATAAAAAAATATTCATATAAGAGAAGCTTTTTTCCTAGTTTACTTCGGAACCCTAAAAACGATCCTGATCTCAAGAACAAGGGTTTTGCACTTTGAGTATTAAACATACTCAAAGGTTTTGGAGGCTTTTTCGCGAACATGTGAAACGCCTAAAATACATTATACTAATTATTTTATTTTTTAGGTATCTACACGTTAATGAAATACACCAGATTCAACCTGAAACGTTCTCCAACTTGCCACAACTAGAAAGACTGTAAGTTAATAAGTTTTACATATAGTTCATAAAGGCCAAGCGAAAACCGTCAAAAAATGTTTTTTTTTATTATTTTTTATTTTATATTACAGGATAGCAAACAAGCAGATGGCTCTTCTGGTGTCATTTTTTATGACCTACCCGGCAGAACGACAGTTGGTGTATTCTTCAAAGGAGCCCGGACCTACACGTGTCATCCAAAATAAGAACAAAAACGGACCTATATTGCTTTTTTGGCATTAGCAATAATAATACAATATCATTGCCAATAATAACCCATTAATCTCGCTGGTCTGTAACTTGTCCAATTTTTTTACCCTATACCCTATTTTATTCCCTATTATATGCTAGACTAGAATTCCATTCAAAAGAGAAAAGAGCAACACAAATTTTGATGTTTAATTTTTTTTTATACCTGATATAGCAGATTTACAATTCCAGTAAATATATTGAGGGTAGTCATATAAATATATATTAAAACAAAAAAAATGGAAAAGAAAATTTCTGAAAAAAATGGGCAATTTACAGATCGCGAGACCTGATTAATGAATTGACAAAAAAGCTGAGGTTATCAGTTTGACATGTATGTATGTAATAATATTGGAATTGGATAACATTGGAGTATGATGATCTATTACGTACGAGATAGTCATCATCGAGTTAGTACACGCGGAAAGTAGTTACTTTAGAAACAGTTACGGAATCCATTGCAACCATTTTTAACATATGTGATATTTTTTTATAAATAAATAATTAAAAAGAAAAAACAAACTTAAGTCAGGGTATTGGGCCTAATATATTTAAATCTTCAAATTTATAAATAGTTAATAAAAAATATAATAAAGAAAAACATACTTTACTCGGACTACGTAAAATTGATTTAATAAAAAAACTATGTTTAAAATCATGAAAAAATTTTTTTTGTGTCGAATTTATTATTATAATTAAAATACTGATTGACGTGATTCATGATGTGCATTATTTTCTGTGACACGTTGTTTATCTGCAAATGTTATTTTTAATCGTTTTTGGCTTTTAGGTACTTGCACAACAACAACTTGAAAACGATTCCGCCGGGTTCATTCCGCGGCATGCCCATGTTACGCAAACTGCGTTTAGACAGCAATGCTCTGATATGCGATTGTTCTATGCTTTGGTTTGCTCGAATGCTCTCTGAACACAGTGAAATGAGTATTGCCGCCACTTGCTATGAGCCTGCCGGCGCAACAGGGACTCCATTATCATCAATGACTGCAAAAGATTTCCATTGTAGTAAGTGTTCTTAAAGTTTATGAAATTCCCGTGTTGATCAGGACTCCTTTCGAAGAATGGACCGACTACCTTATTACTAGGCATCTCGTAAAAGGCGAGAAAAGGGTATTACGCGTCAAAAACATCGTGATTCTTCACTAAATGGTGGATTTCTCCAACGTTTCCCCCGGGTTTTGGTATCGTCGCCGTGTCTATTCTTGCCGCAATAGCATCGGCACTTGTCGCTATAGTATTCCGGTATGCAGGGTAAGATAGACTATTAACTTCTGTATTTGGTATTCCATCTTTGCCACACGGATAGTAACGGTCCATTTACAAATTTGGTGTCTATAGGTGATATTTTTCTCTTTATATTAGAAGAGCTATCATCTTGTTTGCTATTCAATGGCATAAAAAAACTTGTCTAAATTTCTGTCCTCCATGTATATTCTTTGATAATTAGACCACATGCCATTCTGTAGGCAGTTTGTAATAGGCGAATGATTGGCCATACATGTCACTACCATCGAAACAATAGGCGCTGGTTATCTCGTTCCATCAGATGAATCATCCGTTTGATTGTTATCCTATAAAATAAAATATTTAAACTTTTTTTTTTTTGTTGTAATAGAAACAATAAAAGATATTATGCTACTAAGGTCTGTTCGTAGTGTAGAAAGCTCAAAAAATATTATAAAAGTTTCAGTCATTGCAGGCTACTTAACAGTTCAATTAGGTACTTAGAACTTAGGCCGAAGCCACAATGGTACTTTGCGACGTCGCGTCGCATCGCAGACCTCGACGATGTCGCACGACTTGCGGAATTATCCGATGGGTTGAATGTACAAAATGGTGCGGCGACCTGCTACCGTTTATTTAATGCTCAATGCTGCTCAACCCCAGGCCCGCGGAACATGGAACGATATTTAGATGACACGTGCAACCAACTTCTGAATTCCTGTCACTTTGAATAATTCCGAATAAAATATCAATTAATTTATTGAAGTTGTGACCCAACAATAAATGCAATTTTCAATTGCATTAAATTTTCTTGTTGATGTTATCAATCACCTTAATATTTTGAATCTCATATTAAAATACAAAGATTGTGCACTGACGTAAAGCAAAATTTCATCTCTTTTCAATTAATTTGGCCACAGAAAATATTGACATTTTCACCTACTTGACCTTTGAAAGTCGACTCCAATGATATATTTTCGTTGCGATACAACATCGCTTTTGCAATGTGTCGTCACAACGCAGCAACGTGACTTCAGCCTTATCTAATAAAAAATATGGTCATTCATAAATAACCGATTTAACCAGTTTTAAAAATTAAACAATAAACAATCGGAACCATCACATTATGCTCATGTTCTAAATGTTTTCAGAGCACCCGGAGATTAAGAAAAATCCAGAAGACGTAATCATAAGTTTCGGAGACGATGCAATGTTTGCTTGTAGTGCCACAGGAGAACCAGATCCAGAAATATTGTGGTACCGTGATTCAGTAGCTATCCTTATAGATAAAACCCGTCACGAAGTTATGGACAATGGTACTTTGATGGTTCACGCCGTTGATGAAAATGATATTGGAACTTTTGAGTGCTCTGCAAAAAATCCTGCTGGTGAAGTTAGATCCAAGCCAGCTAGATTGATCATCCAGACTAAACCAGATGAAAATGGTAAGCATCACAATGAATATTGTTTTATTTTTTTACACTTTATTTTTCTATTAAGAGCTCTTGGTTTCTTTCTACTGAAAATCATACATACATGGTAAGTTTTGCAACGTCCCGACTGGGTTTTAGTACCACTGCCTTACTTATCCCTGCCGCAAAAGCGGCCTACTTTCCGCTGACGTGTTTCGGTTTGGAGGATAAGGTAACCGGTAAATTTATGCATGTGGCATTTTAATCCCGTCACACGTATTAAAATCGTTGGTGTCTACAGACGATGGTTGTCACTTTCACATAACCAGTAAACAGGAAAGCATCTGCTTGTTTGCTATGAAATAAAATAATTCGATAAGATATATAAGACTTACTTAAATAATGAAAAGTTTTGACAAGATTAGATTTGAACCGATGACTATATTGCTTAAAGCCAGATCACTGGTTCGAATCCAGTCGTGCCACATTTATCTTTGTTTAAATTTTTTTTTAACATTTCTCCAGCACGGAATCTGTGCTAAAATACATAATATGTAGTTGACCTCACATACTGACTTAGTTACACTAAATACTTTCTTCTTTTTAACAGTGAAACATACCGATCTGATTCATCATTATGCATTACACCATGCTAAAATATACGTGAAGTAAAATAAAAGTACGAAAGCCTTTTAACTTATGTATCTAAAAATTTTGTTTTTTCTGACTGTTTGCTAAAATTTAAAATTGTTAAATTTCCTTGCAGATTTACCAGTTTTCACAACACTACCAAGGCACCAGATAGTGAAAATAAACCAGCCTTTTGTTCATTTTGATTGTGTTGCCAAGGGAAATCCTACGCCTCATATTTCGTGGTACTTTAACGACGAGAGAATTCTATTGAGTGATCGGATTTCTATGGGCCACAATGGTTCTATAATAATTGAAAAAGTGCAAAATGAAGATTCAGGATTATATACTTGTCAAGCTGAAAACATTAATGGGAAAATAAAAGCAAGTGCCTCTCTAGAAGTCATGGGTAAATATTGTTTTTCATGGTTTAGATACCTATATTAGCGGTTTGTTGCCCTATGTTTTATCTTATATATAATTTTTGTTTGTTCTAGTTGCTCCGGCTTTTATTATTGTTCCTAAGGATCATACAGTAACACTTGGCGAAACAGTTCATTTTAAATGCACAGCTAGAGGAGTACCTAAACCTATTATGACTTGGTATAGAAATACAATGGTTTTACCACCTAGTGAAAATTTGATTTTTGAAGATAATAATGAAAAATTAACAATAACGGATGTAAAAGAAGACGATGATGGTTTATATCATTGCAGAGCTGAAAATTCTGAAGGACTCACAGAGATATCAGCTATCCTTAAAGTGGAAGAGTATAAAGTTGTTCGACCTAAGATCACCTTAAGGCCGGAAGACACTGATGCATTTAAAGAAACATCTGTACAAATGACTTGCGAATATGAAAGCGATCCACCTGCTACAGTAGAATGGCGAAAGGACGGAACACGAATCACACCAAACGAAAGATTTACAATTTCATTTATTGGTAGCTTAATAATCAAAAATGTCACGCTAAGAGATTCAGGAAATTATGAATGTTCAGTGTTTAACGAATATGGACGTGATACTGCTTCGTTATTTTTAACCGTGAAAGATCACATTTTACCAGGAGATGAATATGTAAATATTGCATTAGTTGAGGCAACAAGAGATATTGATCAAGCAATTGCTAGAACAATGGAAGAAATATTTAATAATAAGAGTGGAGTGGTAAATGTACATGATCTTTACAGAATTACCAGGTTTCCTAATGCACCTGCGAGAGAGGTAGCGCGTGCAGCAGAAATTTATGAAAGAACTTTAGAAAAAGTGAGAGGATTTATTCAGTCTGGATTGAACGTTACTTCGGCACATCCTTTTCAATATGAAAATGTACTATCTCCGGAACATTTAGAAATAATAGCTCGTTTGTCAGGCTGTGTGGCTCATAGAGAAACTAAAGATTGTTCTGATATGTGTTACCATAGTAAGTATAGGAGTATAGATGGCAGTTGCAATAACTTTGCACATCCGACATGGGGCACTTCTTTATCTGGATTCCGTAGAATATTGTATCCCATATACGAAAACGGCTTTTCTCAGCCCACGGGATGGAATAAGGAAATCAAATACAATGGATATAATCTACCAAGTGCTCGAATCATATCTACTACGATTATTAGTACAACTGAAATTTCCGAAGACGTCCAAATAACTCACATGACAATGCAGTGGGGACAATGGTTAGACCATGATTTAGATCATCAATTACCATCTGTAAGTTCTCAAACATGGGATGGCGTTGACTGCAAAAAAACTTGTGATTATGCTGCACCGTGTTTCCCTATTGATGTACCCGACAATGATCCCCGTATATCAAATAGACGTTGTATTGACTTTGTAAGAACAAGTTCAGTTTGCGGTTCTGGTATGACCTCAGTATTATTTGGAAAACTGCAACCTAGGGAACAAATTAATCAACTTACTTCTTTCATAGATGCATCTCAAGTGTACGGATTTGAAAAAGCAGTAGCTGAAGATTTAAGAGAACTGAGCAATGAAAATGGTACTTTACGAGTTGGTGCAACATTTCCTGGCAGAAAGCCTCTTCTTCCTACAACAGGTCTCAATGGAATGGATTGTAGGCGCAACTTAGAAGAAAGTACTCGAAACTGTTTCGTAGCTGGTGACATCAGGGCAAACGAGCAAATTGGTTTAGCTGCAATGCACACAATTTGGATGCGAGAACATAATAGAATAGCTTTACAATTAAAAAACCTTAATCCTTTTTGGGATGGAGATAAGGTTTATCAAGAGACACGAAAAATCGTCGGGGCCGAAATGCAAGTTATAACATATGTTCATTGGCTACCGTTGATTCTTGGATCTGAAGGATATAAACTTTTGGGAACTTATAAAGAATATAATCCAGATCTTAATCCATCAGTGTCTAATGTATTTTCTACTGCAGCTCTGAGATTTGGCCACTCTATAATTAATCCTGTTCTTCACCGCTATGATGAAAACTTTGAGCCAATTCCAGAAGGTCACTTATTGCTCCGTAACGCATTTTTTGCACCCTGGCGTTTAGTAGACGAAGGAGGTGTTGATCCTTTGATAAGAGGAATGTTTACTACACCGGCTAAGTTAAAAACATCGACGCAGAATTTAAACTCCGAATTAACTGAGCAATTATTTCATACCGCCCACGCAGTTGCTCTTGATCTTGCTGCAATTAATATCCAACGAAGTCGAGATCATGCAATACCACCATATACCAAATGGCGACAATTCTGCAATATGAGTGAGGTTAATGACTTTGATGATTTAACTAATGAAATATCAGATGAAACAGTTAGGGTAAAGCTCAGAGCATTATACGGATCTGTTCATAATATAGATGTTTGGGTTGGAGGTATATTAGAAGACCAGGTGGAAGGAGGTAAAGTAGGTCCTCTATTTCGATGCCTTTTAATAGAACAGTTTAAACGCCTACGTGACGGTGATCGTTTTTGGTATGAAAATTCAAATGTATTTAAGCCTGAACAGTTAAGGCAACTTAAAAATACAAATTTAGCACGAGTTTTATGCGATAACGGTGACAATATCGACACAATAGGCGAGAATGTATTCTTGTTGCCGGAAGTTCAGGATGGCCTGATTTCATGCGGTGATTTACCGTTTATTGATCTAAGATACTGGATGGATTGTGAATCTTGCGATGATAACAGCGAGTCGTCTAATAGTCGAGTACGTCGAGATACGTCTTCTGTTGCTGGCGCTTCTTATGAACATTGGATTGATAGCGATCAACGCTTATTTGCACTGGAAGACGCAAATAGCCAGCTCGAACATACTATTGATCAACTGAAAAAGCGAATTGAGCGTTTGGAGAAAAAGTGTAAACCAGCAAAATAAATTAAAACGCATTGCAATGAAATTTAAAACCTCATGATTTATAACTTCTTTGAAAAACATGTACATATTTTGTAATTAAGATCATTTCATGTAAAACAAAACATAAAAAAATAAAAAAAATAAGTGTGTGTAGTTAAAAATATTACTAAAATTATTGCAGTTAAATATATTATGCTAAATTGGGATTCGTTTTCTATACAAACTTGTACATATTTTTACATATCAAGATAGTTTCATACAAAAAACATTATTCCCCGTGTTGGTCCGGGCGCCTTTGAAGAATAGACCAAATACCATTTCCAATTCAAATATGGATTCTTTGTCTGTACAAATTTGTAGATATTTTATGGTCTGCAACTAAAACTATTACTGATCTATGATACAATTATAGATTATTATCCTATACAAACTTGTTAATATTGCTGTATCAATTACATGTAAAACTAAAGACAAAATCTAAAAAAAAATCAAGTGTGTAAGAACTAATATTTACTACAATTTTTAATTCTAAAAATAACTAAGTGTGTGTAAACTAAATAACAAAAAGCAAACAAAAAAATATGTGTTAACTGTTAATATATCTAATTAGATCTAGCCTATAATTATATCGTTGTTAATTAATCTTTCTTCTGTGGTCCAACTTATGAAGTTATTTATTAACAATAAGTTTCGTGAATAATATAACTCTTTCCATTCTATTTACTATTGAATTGTCCAAAATAAAGAAAACAATCATTTTAATTAAATTTTCAAGAAAACTAAGTAATTTGGTTGACAGGTAATACTTACTAAGGGTTAGAACATTGTATGTCCAGCGATAATTATTTATTATTATTCGACAAAGTAGGATTATTATTAACAAACGTGTAACTATACCTCACTGTGATCTTGCGAAGCTTAGCGGCATTTCAGATGTGCCATTTTCAAATTCGACTAGTCTTATATTTTAGTTACGGAATATCTCTAAATAAATGTCTAATTAATTAAGATAAGAATAACTATTTTAAGAATAATATGTAGATGATCAAAAAAATAAAAGCACAAAAAATATGTGTAAATGTAGTACTAATTCATATTATTCAATGTTAGAAATAAGATTTAGGTACTGATATGTAAAATACGATTTTATTTTATTTGCAAAATCATACAGTATCTCAGATGTTACCGAAAATGAACTCGAAGAATAGTTAATAAAGTTTCTATGTTATATTTATAGAAGTGTTCTTATAGAAGTGGGTTTTGAAAAAACAAAAACCTTAAAGTTTATGGTAACAGCTTAGAATGATATGACATATTGCAATAAGGATAAATGTATCCTTCAAAAATTTTAGGTATCTGTCCGAAGATCTATCACCACGGCGTTGTATACGGTAGCGAAAAGTGGATGCTAGTACCAAATTTAAACGTTCGTAGGACACTCCCAATTGTTTAATCGGTAGTCCACACGACAAGGTTTAAGAAGATAAGAGGTTTCAAACCATTGATGAGCACAACATTGTTGACTAGGCTATTCGGTGCATTCTGTCAAATTGTAGGGTTTGGTACTACAGGGCCCCAACTAATATGCAGTTGAAAATGCACATTATAAAACTGCAGAACGTGATCTTAACTAAAACATCGCCTCGCTCAATTGAGCACTGGGTTCTTCGTAGCTAATTTTATTTTAGCATCAAAATAACATCGGGGCGCAAAAGTCCAATGAAAACATTAAATGCTATCAGGAATCCGTGTTAGTGATGCTACAAGCTGATGCTTGAACAGTAGACCTCAGTGAATTAAATTCGGTTCAGTGGTCCAAGATCTCAAATACTACACGACGAGAATTAAAGTCTCCGGGGACAACTCATTATGCAGAAGGAACTTAAAGTAGTATTCTTTGTCGTCGGCATTTGGTGAAACCACATTTTTATTGCAATATTTTATAATGACACACTTTGTACAGTTTCACAATAAAATATTTAGTGCCATTGAGATAGAGAACAGAAATATCTTCTACATAGACCAGCACGGGTGTTATAATCTCACTCCACTTTGCATCCTGGATACTGGGTATGTTAAGTAAGAAAAGATTATAGGCGTAGATATACATATGTGTCTACGTCAAAAAGGGTGATGGTGATCTCGTAATGTACATCCTCTAGATTGAAAAGAAGTCCGCTGCGGGTGTGGAAAGAGATTTTTCTTAATCATTTGTTTTAAAAAGGGGATTAAAAACAGATTTGCCTGTCTACAGTAAATATAAAGGCAACGTATGGGCAATTTATCGCTTTAATATAACCCATTTCATCTGGTCTCTGTGGTTCTCTAACAAACCAGAGTCTGTCACGCCCGGATGCATTTATATGCATCTGGCTGTGCCAGACTCTGGCGTGACAAACTCACAGTGATATCATATCAGCTATCCTTAAAGTGGAAGAGTATAACGTTATTATATCGAATATTCGACCTAAATCACCTTAAAACCGGAAGACATTTAAAGAAATATCTGTACTAAGTATTCGTTCTATTGTGACTTGCGAGTATGAAAGTGATCCACCTGCTACAGTGGACTGGCGAAAAGATGGAACACGAATCACACCTAACTAATGATTTACAATTCCATTTATTGGTAACGTAATAATCAAAAACGAGACTTTGATAAGAATCAACCGATTTGATCCAATTTACGGTATTTGACGCAGTTTTTAGGCAAAAAAGCTAAGATTTTGAAATCAATCAGTAATTTAGCCATTTTAAAAATATGAAGTAAGTTTGCTGTAAATAACCTTATTTTAATATTTGAAAGCTGTAACTTTTGAAAACTTGATTCGATTTTTAATTTTGAAACGGCATTTAACGAAATTTTTAAAGTACTAAAATATTGTAGAAGGTCAAAAAATCTCGAAATTATGTCGAAAAAACACTTTTGATGTTATTATCAACTGCGTTTCGATAGGTCAAGCCGCTCAAAAGTTACACACACATATACACACACACATATACGCACACACACAGACAGAGAGAGAGAGAGACATAGTGATGTCATCGTGAAAATATTCGGAAAAGGTCTCTGGGACCTCAAAACGTGGATATCTGATGAAAACTCGATTTTTAAAATTTCGAGGCAAAATCAGTAACTTCCATATACTCGTACTAACGTAGCAGGAAGTTGAAAGTATAAAGCAACACATAAAAATTTATAAAATCATAAAACATTCTATTATTCAAATATTCTGCCCAAACTTGTAGATTTTCATTGGCGATATCCTGATAATTGCATGTAAAACAAAACGTATTTTTTTTAAATTTAAGTATTGTTCTGTTTTTTTTTATGTGTAGATACAAAACGATAAATAAATAAATGTGTGTAAATTATATTTTTATGACTCCATTATAATGCCCCTAGCATTCTTCTATCTTCCCCTACCTTTTCTCTTCTCTACCTTTCACTTACCATCCCATACCATCCCATACCATTCCTCTAGCATCCCCTATCTTTCTCCTACCTTCTCCCTACCTTTCTCCTACTTTCCCTTTACCTTTCCCTATCCCACCTCTACCATCGCCCTACCTTTACCCCTACTTTCAAACATATTAAAAATTAAATTATATTATTTATCTTCCCCTATCTTTTCCCTAGCCTTCCCTTTACTTTCCCCTACCTCACCCCTGCCTTTCTCCCACCTTTCCCCACCTTCCCCTTACTTTACCCCTACTTCCCTCAACCTTTTCCCTTACGTTAGCCTGCCTTACCTCTACCTTTTTTCTACCTCACCTTACCTTTCCCTTACCTCGCGTCTACCTCAGCCAACTTTCCCCCTACCTGTCGTTGCCTTTTTTCCCTTTCCATCCTTTTCTCTACCTTCTATTTACTTTCGCTCTATCTCGACCCTACCTCCACTTAACCTTCCCCCTAACTTCCCTCTACCTTTTCCTACTTTCCCCCTACCTTTCCACTATTTTTACTCTATCTTCCGCTACCATCCCTGTAATTTACTCTACCTTCCTCCTACTTATCCCTTACCTTCCCCTGTCATTACCCATCTTCCCTTTCCTTCCACCTATCTCCCCTGTCCCCCTGTCTCCTACCTTTACTTTAACTTCCCTATATCCCACCCCATCACCTTTCTCACACTCACTGTTCTCCGACCTCTCTTATTTAATTTTTCTTGAATTTTTTGTTAGATTTTTTTTTAATAAATTTAAAATTAATATTTTTTTGTAATTTATTTCAAATAAAACAAACTAAATAAATAAATACTTACTATTGAGTTAAAAATGTCACGCTAAGAGATTCAGAAATTATGAATATTCAGTGTTAAACGAATATGGTCGTGATACTGCTTCTTTATTTTTAACCGTGAAAGATCAAATTTTACCAGGAGATGAATATGTAAATATTGCAATAATTGAGGCAACAAGAGATATTGATCAAGCAATTGCTAGAATAATAGATCAATCTTCTATCTTCTTTATATATAAAAATCAATTAGTGTTCGTTTGTCTCGCTAAAACTCGAGAAAGGCTGGTCCGATTTGACTAATTTTGGTTTCAAAACGTTCGTGGAGTACAAAAAAGGTTTTAAAGGTTAATAAATAGTAATAGCAGAAAGTTTGTCGGGTCAGCTAGTTATTTATTAATAAGAGTGTAGCAGTAAATTTACATGGCCTAACAGAATTACCAAGTTTCCTAATGCAACTCTCTGTTCATAATATAGATGTTAGGATCGGAGGTATACTCGAAGGCTAGGTGTAAGGAGGTAAAGTATTAAAATATTCAGTCTATTAAGTTACCTTCTTATGAAATTTGTAAACCCCATGATTTATAACTTCTTCTAAAATCATGTGTGTGCAATTAAAAATATAACAATCCTAAACTTGTAGATATTTTTACATATTAAGATAATTTCATTTGAAAATCATTTTTACCCCGTGTTGGTTCGGGCTACTTTGAAGAATAGACCAACTGCCGTTCTGCCAGGCAGGTCGTAAGAGACGACTGATTGGCTGTACGTATCACTACCATCGTGACTACTAGGTAGAGTTTCGCAACGTCTTACCTGGGTATTTGGTACCACCGCCTTACCTATCTATGTATATGACAAGCATTGACACTATTGCGGCACAAATATGCCGCAATAGTGTCAATGCTTGTCATAGACATAAATAAATGGCATTGCCATCATTCAACTTGCAGAGTAACAGACCAGTAACATCTTCGGTGTCTATGTCTTTGGCGATGGTTTCTCTTTCCATCCGGAGAGAAATATCTAATGAATAATGATATATAAAAAAATCTGTTAAGCGGTTGACCCTACAGGCCATCACTGGAACTTCCCGCTAAATTAGTATTTTAAGCTTAAAGAAGCAAAAACAAATTTTAGTTATGAAAAGATAAATAAATATTTTCAGCACTACGGGCGATTTGGATTTTTCAAATGGCATTCAACGCAATTTTTTAACTCTAAAAATGTTTTATTAGCTAATAAAATGTATAGGAAGAAAAATGTCGAAAAAAATTTTAAAACAAAATTTTTCAAAAACTTTCGCCATTCATAATTAATCCCGAATGAATCAACCAATTTTTAGGCAATTTACGATATTTAGTTTTTTAGGCAAGAAATCAGATAATATTTTGAAATCAACCGATAACTTATTCCGAAAGTTTTTTTTAAAATATGAAGTAAGTTTGCTGCAAATAACATAATTTTAATATGTAATTGAAAAGCTGTAACTTTTGAAAACTTGATTCGATTTTGAATTTTGAAACGAATTCCGTTTTTTAAGTACTTAAATATTGTATAAGATCAAAAAATTATTGGTCGAAAAATCTCTCAAAATCGAAATTTCTCAAAATCTCCTGGTTCAAATTTTCAGGAAGTCTAAGTTTGGCGGAACCCGATGGATTGCCATTAATCGCGTTTCGATACGTCAATCCGTTCAAAAGTTATGAGATGTTTACATACACACACACACACACATACATACATACATACATACATACATACAAACAGACAGAGACGTCATCGCGAAAAAGGTTCCTAGGATCTCAAAATGTGGAGATCCGGTGGAAACTCGATTTTCGAAAATCGGGGCAAAATCAGTAACTTCCTTACACTAGTACTAACTTAACGGGAAATTAAAAAAACACTTGTACTGTTTTACAATAGTTTTATTTATCAACACCAACCTCTTAAAAAGCTCTTCGTACCCAATAATCGGTAATTTTCATTATTGGAAGAAGCTTATAAAGTTAGTGAAGAGAGGTAATGGGAATCACCATTAGTAAATCCTAGTTAACCGAAATACCTACTGGTGTTCGATTCACTTTGCCTATCTGGATAAGGGAATGGGCGTGATAATATTTATTTATAATATTTAAACCTACCTATTTATTCACATGTAAAACTTAAGTCACATTTCCCTTAAAAACTTGCAAATCTTATCTGTATCACCTAATTGGCGTTGGGAGTAAATCCAATTTGTATATGCTCCCCTACCTTGTTATAATATATTTTAAACAAAATACTCATCTATAACGCCTATCATTTTATATTGAAAGCAGGGATTTCAAAAATTTAAAGTAGGCACACCAGCCACACACACTATGGTAATAAGATTACCGTAAGTACACAAGTGTCACTCATTGACATTTCACACAGGCAAACTTTTCCGGGGGCATCTTTGGATGTCATTTACTGAGCACAAGACCGTCTAGAGATATGTCTAATGTGTTTAAAAAGTAATATTGAATTTAAATAAGTATTAACTTGTAATGAAAACTGTTAATATATATTATTATTGATTACATGTGACACGAATTTAAAAAAACAGGAAAAAATTTGAATGTAAATAATAAATGTTATCAAAATAGTAAATCAAAAAAACGAAAAGCATAAAAAAAAGTATATGTGCTAATTGTTAATATATCTAATTAGGTTTAGCTCACAACTAAATTGGTTTTAATTTTTTTCTGTGGTTCAACTTATTATGAAATGATTAAAAAAATTACTCTCCTTTATAATATAACTCCTTCCATTCTATTTGCCATTGTATTTTTAAAAATAATGAAATTATGTTGAGTGTCAAAATACAAAATACATATATAGCTAACCTCTTAATTCGTGTTGATTAAATTAGTCCAATATTTATGCCAGTTTCTGTTTCTTCATTGCTTGAGTCATTAGTGGTTAGCAACTTTGACTACGCAATATGGGGCTCGGGTTCGATTCCCGAACAACAACCATTTATGTGACGAGCATAGATGTTTGTATTTCTGGATTTTGTTGGGTGTTAAATAAGTTCCAGTATTTATATAATATGTATTTCTTTGCATTCGTATCGTTGACAGCCACAAATCACAAGCAAATAATTTGCTTACTTTGGGACTACAACAATTCGTGTTAGTTGTCCAGCGATATTTATTTTATATTATTTAACAAGGTAGAATTATAATAAACAAACTTGTACCTATACCTTACTGTGATCTTGTGAAGCTTAGCACTATTTCAGATGTGCCATTTTCAATCTCGACTAGTCATATCTTAGTTCTTGAATGTCCTTAAATAAATGTCTAATGAATTAATTAGTAATGAGTTAATATTCAACAAAATAAAAAACACAAAAAAATGTAAATGTAGTACTAATTCATATTATTTGGTGTTAGCAATAAGATTTATGTACTGATATGTAAAATACGATTTTATATCATTTGCAAAATTATACAGTATCTCAGATGTTGCCGTCAATGAACTCAGAGAAGTTTCTAACGCTTTATAGAATTGTTAAAAAATGGTTTTGAAAAATTAAAGAGCCTTAAAGTTTATTGTCTATTAGGTACTAAAATATGCCTAAACCAATCTACATATATACTAAAAGGCAAGAAAATCAAAATCGCTATTGGGCTATTAACGATTAAAAACCTTAACGATGTTTAGCTTTTCTTTTTTAAGTTGAGACAATTTTTACGTTCTTTAAAAAAACGACCTTGGTTTTTGATTGTTAGATAAAAATGTTTATATAGAAAAAGAAAATCACAGTCCGTCCTTAATTAGAAGATTTGAAAATTGAAATAAGAATTTTCAAAAAGTTCCAAACTTTGGACAATATACATTTTATGTAAATTGCATATTATGTTAGGATAAGGATTTGTGTATACCTATTTATATAGTATTTCAGATATTTTAAATGTCGTAAATTGGTAATGCTTAAAAACATGAGATCAGATAACGTAATTATAAATATACAAAATGGATTTGGATTCTTTTGTTACAAATCGTGTAAATACTTTAGATCTTATCTATTCATAAAAAAACACTTTGATTTATAAATAGCTGCCGTAACACAATTCAATAAAAGCCAAACTTATGTAAGTAATTTGAAATTTAATGTGAATTTGTGTAATTCGATAAACCGTTCGATAGAAAGAATTGGTAGGTAATTATAGCTTAGCTTGTTAGATGTGATTTTGCCAGAATTGTAGTTCTAATGCATGCATGCATTCAAGAGCGTATGCAGATACGCTCTTCTACAATGTTAAGACAATCAGATTATAGTGTGATTAAAAATTAATGATGCAAGTTACTGTCATGCGCAATTAGTACTTAGAAAGGGGTAAGTAGTGTTATAGCCATGCCTCTTACAAAAATATTCACAAGTGTAAATACTGTAATATAAACTCGAGTACACAAACGAAGATTTCCCTAAATCTATTATTTCCATCTTATAAAAAAGTTTATAGCTTGTAAACATTTTTTCGTTCTTTAAAGAGCTAATTTATTGTGTAGATAGGTGTATTTTAAGTATATTTAAGAATAATAGAATTATTTTTGGTCTTCTTAGATATTTTTATCCTTTTATAAAAAGGGAATTACACAATGTAATCAAATATTAATGAAAACTAAGACATACTTGTATACTCGTATAACGTAGAAAGTATTATTTGTTTTAATTCTTTATTCCTTTTATATGTATATAGAAAATCACAGAAAATAATGGATCTGTGAAGATAATTGTACCGATTCTCTTTTTCTTGGTTAATTTTATCTTGACGATCAAACGCCGAACAAGATAAAATTAGTCGAATTTCCTACCGTATTTAAAGCTGTAGTCTTAATCATATTTCCTTTTATATAAAATGATCATGAATCATTTTATATCCTAAATTGTTTATTTCAAATCTTATAAGGGTCACTACTATACGCTGAAAATATCAGTATCCTCTTGAATACGAATAGAAGTATGACCGTAGAGGATGCTTTTATCAGCTAACCAGAATTTGTGTGATTTGTTTATAAGCGGAGAGTTTTCAACACGAACAATCTATGTAGCCAAACGTAAATTGTTAGTCTAAGGACCCGTTCAAAGTTCGGTCGTGTAAAACTACATAAGATGTAGTATCTTATCTTTTAATCAAGCAGAAATATTTGTGTCAAACAAACAACTATGGCAATGTTTAACTAGCTTATCGTGTTTTAAATATTGGAACGAATTTCATAAAAACCTGATGTAATGTTTAGGGTACATAGAGTACATACGTATGTAATATATAATCGCAGTGAAACTGCAAAAACCGACTACAAAATTCACTATTCCCAAAGATCAAGATTTAACTACTACTATAATTAAATCTGTTTTGAAGTCGGTTGAAATTGGTGCAAAAAACAAGATGGGTGCTAGTTACCAAGTATTTATCTGGATTGAAAAGATTTTGGTCTGAGATTACAATAAAAGTAAGGTAGTTAGAAGTTGAAATTGAATTCATATGGGGTTTGTTATTTATTTGAATACGCAGAGGCGTTGTAGTTGCGGATATTTAAAGTATAGACTGATCAGAAGTTTTAAAGTTAAAGTAATCGATGTACTTGAGTAACTTAAACAAAGAATACTAATTTAACTTCCTAGCTTCCATATGCTTGGAACCACAATAAAAATTTCAGCAGCATCATGTCAACATAATATTCAATATCCATTCGTGTAAATTGACACACAAAAAATGTTGTCAGACGCATTAAGAGTATAGGAAGCTAGGATATAAGAAACGTATATAACGTAAACAAAATTTTTGAACGTTGCCAAATCAAAACATATAATGCCTAAAAGCACTATAAGTACCCATTATTGCCGAGTACTGATTTATATTAATAATATATAAAGAACTATAGTAAAAAGATTGTGATTTTTTTTGCAAATGATCACTAATTACTCTCGTGACAATATTCAAAAAAGTAAAACTATCATTTATATATCGTGATAATGATTTGTGATTTATCTCACAAATTATCACTGGTATCAATAATATAATCACAAACATTATTATCAGTTATGTCTGTAAGTAAAATACTTATAAAACAAAACGTGATAATATTGTAACACCGACACAAATACTTTAATAGGTCTTAATTAAAGGACCAAACGTTTAATTCAAACATTTAACAACAATGAGATTAGGCCGTAATTTTAAATATATTGTAGGATAAGCAAACGATGTATTATTAATTGATGTATTTAATTGTCGTAATGTATTAATGTTGTGACAAAAATATTGTTCATTATGCCGTAATCCGTATTAACATTTAACATGTATTGGTGCAACAGATAACTAACCCGCTACCATATAATGTATTCGATAATCCTTTTCACGTGGGATGGCTACAAGAATGAAAGATACAACATAATCGCAAGTTTACAACCACTGTCAAGCCACAGATATAAAAAAAAGATAATTAACAAAGAATCACAGATAAACTTGCGGATGAGATGGACATAATTCAATAAAATTCACAAATTGTCTCTTTGTTAGATAAATAATATTTTTTGTTAGATAATGGAGTACACAAATGAATGAAAATGGTTATATGTTAGTTGAAAAACCGATTTTACGAAAATGATTTTATTTAAATAGAAGGAAAAAGGAATAGCGAATTGCCCCAATGGAAATGACTGGCTACGAAGCAGGTACGGCCGAACCATTAAAGGTAAACGGTTATAGCGGTCAGATAATTTGGAACTGTTTCTCGGTATTTTTTTAAAATACACATATTAACTATGTAATCATGGAAACCTTGATAGTACAGATGAACATTCAATAAATTTCCTATTAGCAGACTTTGCTATGTGGATTTAAAGGGAGTGGTAACACATCACCCCCCGCAAAAATATATTTATCCGATATCGATATTTTCGACTATTTGTTGCATCAATTACCTGTTGTATCGTACACCTGTCTTTAGAAACAACTGTAGTTTCTCCCAAAGTAATGCATGTTAAATGGTAAAACATGAATTAATAGAAGTTATTGATAGTGAGATATTTGACTGCATTACAAATACAATATACATACAGATAGACACATTGTCGCAGAAACATAAAGGCGTTCACAAAACTACTTAATTAGACAAGCTTAAACGTAAGTACCTAGGTACTTCGTATCTTGGCTTACATACTTACGGGAAATTTGAAAAACAATTTCTTTAATATTAATTAAAAATGTATAATTTTAAAAATATATATGTATTATTGTTAAAAAATATAAAAAGTGCTCCGAGATGAGCCTATCGGCCATATGAATAATTTCGTTGAATGCAGTCAAAGTTCTTGTAGATGTAAAACAGCCTGGCCACGGGACATTCGCTGCAACGGATATTCGGCAGCGGCGGAGCGTCTAGCGACTAAAACAAATCTACAGAAATGTACTAAACATGTCACGCATAGCGACGATTGGTGGACATATCGGCGATATTTACCCTTATGGGGTAAATTTCGCACGAGCCACGGTTGGCGCGGCGGGCAACGGAAACAATAATAGATGAAACAGTACGGTGCAATGCATGGATTTGAGCGACAGTATCTCGAGATATATTACCTTCCAAATATTACATCTCGAATCAAAAAGCTACTATACTCTAAGCAATATATGGAAAAATTTGATAGACATTTTGCTCTCGGTCTATATTGAGTGCGGAGGCGAATTCCTCTGCCCGTGGCTGGCAAAACTGCGACGTATGGATTGCAGTGCTACCGCTGCTGCTGCCGCTGTCGTCACCGTGCCGGTTCCCGTGGCCAGACCGTAACAGACTCACTACTTAATGTCATGTCTTACTACTAGATGTTTAATATATGACCTCAATGTATTACAACTTGACTACTATCATGTTTAATTATAATATTATTTAAAACCCCGGTGAATTATAATTTAGCAGACATCATGTTTCATTAATATAATTTATATAATTACTAGAATTCCACTGTTCGGTATTTTATTTTTGATACGTTCACTGTTCATGAGTTGTTTATGTTTTATAATTTTAACTTAAAATGGCTGATTTCACCTATCTAATAATTATATTATAAAGTTATCTTGTATTTAATTTACTTATACCTCGGTAAAGTCACTATTAATTGTTAGATATTATGTTAAATTATTTAATAATTATTTTGTAACGATCCATTTTCAATAGTTAATACTGATAGTTTAATAATGATATATAACCGTATTGTCTTTTTTTAAATCCATCTTCAATAATAATTCCATGTATAATTTAAAAAAAAGGTAATTTTCATCGTTTAATAACAATTAGTATAATTTAATTTTTCAATTATTATTTAATTTACAACCGGGTGAGTTAATTATTTTTTTGTTTTTATTTATTTAATAATTGGGGTTATTCTTTAGTTTGTAAGTATACCTACTTTATACAGATTTCGCAAATTTGAACTACCTATTTGTAAGTTTGTAAGAAAAATCATCTGTAATAAATGTCAATTTATATTTATGTATTTAGTGGTGTGTCTTAAAATAACTTCAATCATTGTAACACGTTAGTGTTAAAGTGAAATGAGTTCCAGTGAAGTTATTGTTTAAGTATTTTGTACGTTATTAAACTTACGGTAAATATTATTTGTAATATACAATAGAATTAAATAATTAAATAGAATTAAATACAATAGAAAAGTATTTTTAATAAATTCAGAGTATATGTCAGTCATGTAATTTATTATAAAAATAAATATTACATGTGCACGCCGCGCCGTAGGACGTACCCTGACTCTGCTATAGATAGTTTAGGCCTAGAAAGTTCTTTGGGGACAAAGGCTACCTATTGCTCCATTAGTTAAATCTATCTGTCACAGTCCACAGCTTAACGTGTTCAAGTGTTATATTTAATAAACGTGATAAATTATACTCCGAGTTTATTAATAATATAAACTATAATAGGGTAGAAATACCGGTTGTAGCCACTGTACCATTTTGGCTATTCAACGTCATTTTTTTTAAATATCTATATGTAACAATGTCATTATAAAGTTGATTCATTTAATTGCGAAAGGTTAAAAATGTAATGATAATATTATTTAACATGATAATTATTCGTACATTGATTCAAATATCAAGTGGCCAAAAAGGGTACTAAGATGGCCAAAATCGGTACTTTTACTATATTATGTAAGTTAAGACGATATTTCTTCTAAAGTGCAATAATAGAACAAGTTACATTTGCAATATACCTATGCAAATTTCATTACATCTATAAAATAAAAAATAACCAGCATTACATAAAATTATTGATTTGGCCAGTTTATTACGAACGTGTAACATTTTTATTAATGAATCAGAAAATTTAAATTTATCAATACATATAATAAATCTGTAGAAGGGTCAATTCTGTACATTGGAAATATTGAAAAAATAAATAGCAGGGGGTGTTACTGGATCGATACCAAACCCAAATATGTGATTTAAAAAATTTTTG
>DWBA01000017.1:0-21992 GCA_018236825.1 Apodemia zela | reverse complement strand
ATCACGCCCCAAGTATTCTTTAAAAAAATATTCAATGTACAGTTTTGACTTTCCTACGATTTTATTATATGTATAGATTACTGCCAACTCCAGCGCTAATTCAGTATTTGCCAATAATGCTAGTAGACCTAGTGATGTGTCTCATGCCCTATGTAACTGAATCTAGACTTTATTTTCACATAATATTTACTTTAATAATGATGTTTCTAGTTTGTTATACATCACTATTCGACAGATGTCGCTAAAATATATATTTCATTTTAATAGCCGTAAGAAATCCCTATCTAAGTGTAAATGTAACGTAATTTATTGTAATGATATTACATATTAAGTATTTAGTGCCTGCTTTGTTTGTATAATTCGGACAAAAAGACATATTTTGCGTAAATTTCTAGTGTTTGGAACACTCAATGCCTATGAGGTGAACGCTTTATACCTATAACAAGTATGAGAGGCTTCCTAAAGTAAATTTTAAACCTATATGTTATAAGATTATGTTGTTATTACTAGATGCATAAACGCTTAGCCATAACTATTTGTTTAGTTGAGTAATAAGCTTTATTGAAAATAATTTAAATAATTGGAAGACTAGAGTTTTTGGTGCTAAAATGGAACGATGTTCTTATTAGGAAAAATTATTAAAAAAAATAAGGAAATTCGAAAATGGAACAAAATTTTAAAAAAGTTTCACAACATTCCGTTCACGAAAGGAAAATGTTAAGTTTTTATTTGCATCTAATTGCAAAAACTTAAATTGTAGGATTGTTGTTTTTGTAGTAATTTAGTGATAGTTTTTATTGTTAATTTGGGTTTGGGAATTAAGTTAGTTGACTTATATAGAAATAAGAATTATCTGAATTCATAGTGGTAATAGTATATACATGTTTAATTTACGATCACAGGGATGTGCTGCTTAGTGTGGCAACATTTTTGGCTGTCTAGAATGTAGCACTAAACGAAAGATCTTTGTGAATTTTATTTAAAAAAAATTAAAACTATGCCAAAATTAATAAGCGCTATAGACTGATTAGACTAAGCACGCGTTTGGATTGTACACTATTAGGCGTATTTTCTAGATTAAAATGTACAATTATTTATCTACTAAATTAATAATTTTATATGAAATTGATGTCGAAAGCGTGATTTGTTTCGGTTCGGTCGAAATCGAAAATGTTTTGATGATCTTTATTTTCTTAGTCGCTAAGTTGTGGGGATCTCAGAAGATCTAACGGTCTAGGATTTTAAGGGCGATACTACACCGTGTGTTCTAAGGAGCAGAACACATCCCTGTCAAAGCTACATAGTTAGGATCTTAGCAAGTTTAAGACTGTTTCTGTGACCTGTTTAAGTTTTTTTTTATCTTTCTAAAGTGTTAAGGTATATTTTTCATACCTCACGTATAAGCGTGAAGTCTTTATTCAATGTGTTCTTATACTTCTTGTTGGCATTTTTACCTATTTTATAAGAATTCTAAATTAATTTATTGGTTGTTGTATTGAAATTTTATTTTTCTTCTTAAATTATTATTCTATTCTTTTTTTAAGTGAATTGGCATCTAAGTTACGCAGTCCATTTTGTGAAGTAGTAAATTACCAAAAATAGGTTGCTTGTCTTCCACTGAAGAATTTTGAAACGTTTGAAAATGTCATTTTTGAGAAACTTCTAATGGACTGCACACTAAACCGAGTAGCAAACCAATATTAATATTAATCCGTATCAATTTATGTTAAAAATAGTTATTTTCTACTTACTTTTAAATTAATCTTGAAGTAACTACTCATAAATAATTGTAATCGTTAAACCGAACTTCATAAATCCTAATATTGATGATAATGGCGTTTTTAATAAAAACAAATATACAAATATACCTGTTTTATTAATCTCCCGTAAATATGGCTTTATAAAATGATGGATGTGTGCACTGTGTTTATTATTTCTTTGCTTGTCACACCTGTAAAAAATCCCCGCCACCGTAATTGCATGTGTTTGATGTATTTCTAACACTTTTCATTGGCCACTGTAGCTTCGCAATCATTTATATTTATTTTCTTAAATTTTCCTATTTATTTTATTTAATGTTTTTAAATCACTTTTTCACTCTTTTGTTGGTTTAAAGTTTTTTTACCAAATGTAATTCTCACGATAGAAAATGCTAGGTTATGTAGGGTGTACCTCAATTTATCGGGTCCGGGGATCGACCCCACATTTGTTTTGTTTTTCAATTTGTTTTCAGGTAAAAAATTATTCTCCTGCAATCAATGCGCCAAAATATTGTGCTCAAAGGCGTCTTTGAAACGGCATATCGCGGACAAACATGCCGAGAGACAAGAAGAATACAGATGCACCATATGCGAGCGAGTGTACTGCTCGAGAAACTCCCTTATGACCCATATATACACCTACCACAAGAGCAGGTCCGGGGAGCCGGATCAAATCCGGTTTTTTTAGTGACTACTTGGACGGAGTTGGCGCGGCGTGCGGCAGAAATCATCTAGCAAAGAGAATCTTCATGAGGCCTACCCCGCAGCCGTATTTAACATCACTTACAAAGGTTAGAATCTGTTTATAGCAAAACTAGGGTTAATTGACCGCTGATTCATTAACAAAATTAAAAAGTCGATTAATAAGATAGGTTTATAAATTCCTTTTCTTTTTCCGTTTGTTTATTTTGTTTATTTTTTTAATTAATTTTCATTTAAACCTTGAGCCAAAGGCCCTATCCCATCGGGTTTCGCAGTTTTGACGTTGTTGTGTTGCTTGGAGCATGCTTCTATCATTTTTGTTATCACGTGTTTCTGTGTCAATGTGGTTGAGACCTTAAACATTTTTGAATATACAAAAACTCGTTATAACTGTGTAGTTAGTCAATGTGTACAGTGCATATTATTAGTATAATAACCTCATACATAAACAGTACATGACTTCATTTGAAATCTGCATTCTAATACTGGCTAATACGAGTGCTTTTGTTTAGAGTTATTAAGCTGCTAGTCAATGTATAATTGTTTTTGAATTTCAGCTGTTCCGCCCCTCCGTATGCCCCCGCCCACCGCCGGCGGAATCAACGAGCCGCAAGAGTGTCCCTACTGCCGCAGGACATTCTCTTGTTACTATTCCTTGAAACGACATTTCCAAGATAAACATGAGCAATCCGATACGCTGTACGTCTGTGAGTTCTGCCATAGAAGGTATAGAACCAAGAATTCACTGACCACGCACAAGAGCTTGCAGCACCGAGGCTCAAGTGGAATGCTGAAGAGGCTTCTAAAAACGTCGGCTTTACATAGCGCTTTGGCTCCCTCCCCACATCACCTCTTCGACCTCGGTGCTAGTGACCACGGTCCCCAGCTGCCTCCTGGCCTTCAATGACCACAGACTATGGCTTGAATCGGTCGAAATGCTCCCAAATAGACTCGGCCCAATCGCCATAAACAATCGATTAGCAAAAGAAATCGAATGCGAAAAGGGTAAAATTTATGTGCAATAATATGGACATTGCCAAACAAGAACTCAGCCGTAATAACGGTTTATTGTGTATTATAATGGTAGAAAAATATTGACATAGATTATAGTTTTAAATACGAACAGTATTGTCGCGTGCGATCTCTGTAGATCGCTTGCATACTTCGAGGATCGGACTTCTCTTTGTTACTAACGTGAATTTTCAATGGGAAATGTTTAAACAGTGTTCAATATGACAATGTAAATCAGAGCAATACTAAAGTATTAATGTTTCTAGTACTGCCAAAATAATGCCAACTGTATTCTAAAGGTGTCATTTTTTAAACAATTTTCTGACGAACGTCTAGTGTCAAATTAGATTCGTTATCTGTACAAAAAATAACGTACAAATTTTGAACAGTAAATTTTAAAAATATAAAAATAAATATTTTATTAAAACTTTTTCGGATCGCCAAAATCTAAATTTAAATACAGATTATTTAGGAGTTAATATCCAAAATTAGGTAAAACAAAAAAAATATTGATGTTAAAAATATAAATGACATCGGATAATAAGAGTACAAAAAAGTTAACGTCTTGAGCAATATAAAATGTATTTTATGTGCGTTTTGGCTTCATATAAAAACTTATGAATTTGATCAATGTATAAGTAGCTGTGCCTTCGTTCGTCTTTATATCATCAAAAAGGTTTGATGCATTTCCGAACTGGCAAAGAAAGAGTTGGCGAACGGAAAGGTGTTCGCGACGGAAGAATTACACTATTGTAGTCACCCTATACTTAAAACTTAACATGCTTGTATTAAGACTTTATAAAAAAACTATAACAGTCAAACTTATATAAACAAAATCTGATCACATTACTTTCATCACTTCTGTCGCGAATGTGTTATAAAGTAACGATAAAAGTATACCGCGGTGTTGCCAATCTGAAGGTGAGATCCTTGAATACAGGGTTAAATAAGTGAGGGAAGTTAGCGGCGCTGTATAAGTGCACAGGTCTTCGAAAAGGTTATGATGATGGCGTAATACTCAATTTTGTTATTTTGATTAATCATACTCATTGACCCACAGTTTAGATTAAGATACATTCAAGTAGGTACAATGTTCCAACGTTTATGGTGACTTGAATTACCTAACAGGATTTTGATTTTAACGAAACAGAAGGACAGACTCTCAAAATATTTTACACACTTATTTCTAATCCGTCGATAGAGTACTACACTTTTTTCTTAGTTACTAAAACTCAACTACAAGAAAAATTAAACACAAAAATAAAATAGTTAATAATTGACAGACTTCTTTTTAACGTCGTCAAAATTGATTTCTTAAAAAAAAACACCTAAAACATTTTTTTATTAATAAATTAAGCGCAAACTGTAAAACAAAGACATGAATTCCTCAAGACAAATCCTGATTTTTACCAATTATAAATCAGTCAATAATAGCTGCAATAAATTCATATAAAGCTACAGAATTAATTTCAAAATAAAAATTGATTGATTGAAATCGAATTGTTATACTTAGCAAAATAACAAAATAAAACAGTTTGAGTATAACGTCATCATGATTCGACGATCGTATACGTGTCCATGGTTACAAATCATGAAACAAAAATCGTTTCGTCTGTATAAATCACTTAGGTATTAGGTATTCATTAACATAATTATATTTAAAGCTGTATCCACGTTCGGATTTCTCTCTATATGTATAGTGGTTCTTATTTTATCGTCGACCAACGTAGAGGTGTCGTTAATGAAAATTTATTAGATTATCTCAAAATTTCTTAGTGAACCATGAGATGGCAGATTGTAAAAAATATATATTATTTAATTATATTATAGGGAATCGTTTGGGTATCGCATTTGCCTGCGACAGACATATCTTTTCAGGGTTCGATATTGGTAAAAACCTGCATTTATACAAATAAGTAAATTCACATATCACAAATTATATTAACAGATAAAACACGCAAAAGTATTTTAACAGAGTGATAGATCACAAGCCAAAGACAAAAATGGGAATATAATCCAGTATAATTAATGCGATCGAATAGTATAAACATTCTGAAATGAAATCAACTATACGAAAATTGAACTGTGCCATATCTTTATGTAAACGTTGGGTAAAACATTTGATATATTTTACGCAAAACTTTCGATAACCTAATATAATACTAATTATATACAAAAAAAACTAAAAATCTCATTTGAATGCAACAATGCATATAAACATAATCAATTTTAAGCGTTATTTTAAATATTTTTTTGCATTTATTTTTCCAATGTTAAGTAACTGATTAAGAATTTAATATAAGTTTTTTATAATTTCTTTTTCGGAATGTTACATATTCGTCATTTGTGATATGAGTTTATAATATTATAACGTTATTTGGTATAATTCCAAATATATTTAACATTTTTCATTTCATCTTATGTTTATTTGTTAAACAAATGTCATAAGGATGATTAATTTATAACGTCGTTATCCCATTAACACGTAACGTTCGTAATACCTCAAATATTGTTTTTTTTTATATTATTTTTATTTGAATGTTACACATACAGGCTGTCAATTCCGAATGGAACGAAACGTAAAGGTTCGGAAATATAAATTTTAATAGTATCATTTTAGGGAGCTTAGAAGAAAAATACAAGCGGGTAGTTTGAATTGTAAATAATTATAAGTTAGCATTTAATATTATTGAAGAATCGTGGCATCGTTTGGGAATAAAGCCTCGTGATATTATTAACTAAATAGTAAATAGATAAAATCATTAATGGAAAGGATTTTTATATATTCTACTAATGGATTTATTATAGTGAAACCTAGGACTTAGTCTTTCCATAACGTTTTTTTAGTGTTTGCGTTTATTGTTTTCGCTGTGCAATTACGTTTGGCCGTTTGAATGCTTATTGTTGACTGCTTTGTTGAAAAAGTGTGGATGTTTTTTTCCCACCAAATTTATTCGATTATAATTCAAAATTGATCTCAGTGAACAGCTGCGAACTACATCAATTTTCGGAGACAGCCGTTGGTGATTGTAACTAGGCATTAGGTATTTGCGTTAAGTTTGAATGTGTCGGCAAAAAATATTAGAGATCGCGATCGCAGCAACAAAAATTCAAAAACAAAAAAACAAAACATACAGCGAAACAAAAATAAATTAAATTTTGCAATGTATACCAAAATACTGCATTTTTAAATCATAAGTGAGAATTTCTTTTATTTTTTCGATTTTAATTAATAATACGTTTAATCAATCTATGCTTCATCGCAAGATAATTAATTATACTAAGTTTACTAATTAATTACATATAAACCGACTGTGTTACTAAGGTAGGTAATGCACAAAATAATCAACAACGGGATGCCTTCGTTACAGTACAAGTTTAACAATAGCCTACGTAAGTAAAAATAAATATAGGATACACTATGTGAAATGACAATATGGAAATAAATCTAAAATACTGTTACAATCCTATTCATCCATAGCTTATTAATACTTGCGAGATATTATTTTAAAGAATATGAAAAGTTACGTTAAAAACTGAGGTTGTTATTCGATACAGTTCAGAATTAACTATAAATTAATTCGTAAAAGCTGGACTGAACGGACTGTTATCGTTTTACAGTCTCAGTTGATCTTGTAAACTTATGTTCTTTCAATTATATAATTAATTATCAAGAAATTTTTGAAGTTTATCTACATATTGTCATTCCAAATTAATTCGCGAACCCCAATACTGCCAATTTATGTATGGGCAACATTTATTATTTGTCATATATTCGTTCTATCTGTGAACCCAATCTCGATTTTGTTTCTTCGTTATATTGGCTATATTGTGTAAATAATACAAGAAAATATTTTTTGAATGCTCACAAAACAATTTTCACAAAGTTTTTTTAAAGTAAGTATTACCTCCTTAATATTAAGTATTATCTACTAATAACTGTTTTATTTTATTTTATAGCAAGTAAATCTGTCAGATGAATGCGACTTTGTAACACTAATTCATAAAATATTATATACAGCTAGTATTGACTACCTACTTTACGACTTAGAATACTTGATTTTAGCACTGTCTTCTTATATTAGGTATTTTTTATATACTCCATGTTATGCAAAACATGGCAGTCCAGTTGATAATTAATAATAAGTATATATGAAGTTAATTTATTTAAACCTACCTCCCTTTTTAAAAATAGTTTCGTTAACTGTAAAGTTTTAACATATTAGTGTTACAATAAGCAAATTCGTATTTCCCATCACCACAAAGTCAATAAAAGTGATGTATATTTATAACACATTAATTTATAGATGTCGAACTAACATATAACATTTGTTACATAGTTATTACAATACAAACGTTATTTTTGTTATCCATATCCATTTTAAAAATGCAATAGTTTATTTGTCACTGTTTTATTTAAGGATCTACATCCTAATAAGACAATGACCACCCAGATTACAATAGTTATTTATTTAAAATAATGTAAATTGCTCGAACGGGGACACAAAAGCAGTTTTTGAGAATAAATCGACTATAAAATATATGAAACATCGACTTATAGTTCGAAAGCGACTGCGATCATTCTCTTCAGACAATACATACCTTAATCTTGTTATTTTAATTATTTAAACAGTTATGGTAATATGTGGGTAGTACAAGATTCGAGGCATATATATATGCTTAATAAACAAATAACCTTGTTTAGTTTATTAATTTCGGTTACTTAATACAAAATTTGTTTTATTCATCTATCCAAAATACATGCTGATAAAAATAACAGTTTTACATTTTGTACTCATATTTTTATGATATGATTGTTTTGACCTTTTCCAAATTTGTACTCATCATAATAAATCAATAAACAGTAAGCAAATACTTTTTAAGGCTTTATCTTTCCTAGCCTCTATCAAGAGTTTCCAAAGAGATGTCTTATTCTGTCTTTGACTACCTCAATATTATCGAAATTGTTGATTGTTATTATTTACATCGATAAATAAGTCGTTGATTTTCCTATGATAGTCGGGAGATGGTAAGTATAGACAAATAAGTCGTTATATTCTTAAGTCAATAGCTTTAATATATACAGTATCTTCCACTTTTAATATAGTAATTACTAATTATACAGACTAGCAATATTTCCCAATTTGCCACAATACCTCAGTAATTATACGTATAACTGCAAATATACAACTATACGAATAAGAAACATAGATACAGTAGATTAGTGTTGTATTATAATGCCGCTAATTAAGATTTTCAAAGATTGAAAATAAGTGTATATATTGTACGCAATTAAATATATAGTAAAATAATTACTTCTGTAGTTCTAAAAATAACTCATAGTTGGCTGGTCGATTGGTCTAAGGAGATGGACACCCAACTTAATATCCTACAAACTTCCGAATCATGGTGACCCGAAATCTTTATTAAGATTCAGGTCATTATGCTTTCACTTAGATTTTTATACAATTTTTACAGGTAGGTGGTAGATACTATTAAAAAAAATATATTTTTGAATTATTTAAAATATATTATTTTACCGATTATCGACTAGCTACTAAATTTATCTCGCATCAAAAAATGGATCATCGATCTCTGTGGGATCATCTAGCCACGTTCTTATCATTTAACCCAGAAATAACCACTCCATGTTAATTGTGTTACTTTTTATGTCAGATAATTATTTTTTCATTTTGCGTACAATATGTATAAAAATAAAATAAAAAATAGGTACTTATTCGTAAATACTGTTTATTTCATTGTTTACATATAGTTACAACATACAATCATAGTTCCATGATTCAAAGTGCACTTACGTCTTTTATATAAAAATAAGGAATATTTTATTGCTTATGATATAGTCTCCCCGTTTGAGCAACCTGTTGATAGCCCATTTGCAGTAACTATATAAAAGTATTTACAATATACCCACTATTGACATATATATCGCTAGAAGTAACTTTTTATCTACAGAAGTGAAATAGTGGCACAATTTAATTAAAATCTATTAAATGCATACATTTACATTTCAGTATTTATGGTTTTATAACATCTCTTGGCGGCAAAAATGACATTTACATCACAGATAATAAATCTGTAATTAACTGAGTAAATCTTTGAAGGGCGTTAAATTTTTATTTCAGGATTTACACGTACTTTTGTTTGGATCAGTCAATGTCCTCGAATATCTATAAGACTTTTTGTAAATGATAATTATGCGGTTTTTATAACCTCGCCAGTGCGATATTCAATGTAATAATTGTAAGTGAACATTATCATTAACAAGTTAGTACCTATCCTTAGGATTGTCTTTCGTCCAAGCCGACCTTAAAATTAAAACTAAACTGTTTATGAACTTAAAATGTCACCAAAGATTTAGTTTAGAAAAAATGATATTTATTGTTCTCATATTACCTATATAAAGTTGTATAAAAATGATGTCCAAGAGATTTTAACATTCATAAAGACGGATTTGCAATTTGTAAACTTTTCTTAAAGAATTTAAAACTCAGTACAGTATAACATCACTCCGCCAAATTATTACATTAATCTACCTTATTCACGTTATATCTTTAGGATATTACGTACTGTTTTTTTCTGCCTAAGTAAATTCATATAATATATTTTCCTATTTATAGATATTATCATTACTTTCGTTCATAAAGCTATTGTAAATTTTAATTAAATTGTGCCGTTGTTCTTGTTACGCTTGGCTAACACATTTTATACAGAAATATTTTTTTAATAAAACAATTTATATGTCAATGTTAATTAAGTGGCAATCTAATTTTAATCGCACTATATTTTTGCTGACACGTTTAGGATAAGATTTTCTTTTTTTCGTAATTTAATGTATGCACGATCTGCGTTTTATTAGCGTCTATTTCTTTAAGATTTCTCGTCATAAGTGATACGTACCCACGGTTTTAAAATGCAAACAATTTATTAATTTATTTTAAAAAATATGAAGATCGAGCGTATGTGGCATTTACGGCTAGCGCCCGGTCTATTGTGTTACTATTGTAAAATATTCTTTGCCGTCGTTAAAGAGGAAAGAGTTTTTAATACATTTAGTTAGTGAGTTTTGTTATCTATAATGTTCGGAAAAGGAGAGGTACTTATGTACAAAAATGTTTATTAGTATTGTGTATCGATTGGTAAGGTAATAGGGGCTGCCTGTAAGTGGCCCTATAGACAGTTAGGAATCCTCTTGAAGATTGTTGTAAGTTGAACATCCTCAGTCAAGACACTTAAAGTACTATTGTTGTAGATTGTATAAAATTGAGAAAGAACAACGAGTCTTAATGGTCATTAAAATTGTTGTTAGAAAATATTTTATGTACATTTAAAGTGAATCATATCAACCAAACTGTAATTAAAACGTCATCTTTGCTTATATCTATTACCCATGTAAACATATTTGTATTTTAATAAAACTAAACTGATTTTATAAGATATTTACCAAAATTTGGGACCAGTTGGGTAGAAATTACACAGATTCAATAATTATTTGTCTTCTTTTACTTTATTGTGTGAAAGGTGATTATCAGTAAACTCTGCCAGTGTCGAGAAATAATTAATTATTTGAATACAATAGTAATAGTGATGTTATGTCGAAACTTAAACTAAAAATTAACCCCCAACTAACGCCGCCTATATACCTATGTACGAGATGTTATGCGTTGCTTTCCGCGCGTGCTAATCCGCAAATTTATGGTTGCTAGGTCAAAAACTTCATGAAACAATTCGATACAATTCAAGTGGTAAGAATTTTAATAATGAACACTTGTAATTAATAATCTTCGAGAAGGTGATATTCTAGTGCGCGCAAGCACCTACGCTGCAATTTAAAAAAACAATTTGTCTCAACGACCACAACCTTAATAAAACTCCTTTTCTAAACTTAAAACATTAAATTATGCGTGACAGTGAATTTTTGTAAGTGTAGTTTACTATTATTATTAGTATTGTTTTACTGATTTTAAAACTTACCTTTCCTGTGGATTTTACTCTCATATAAGAAGGTAAAATGCAGTGTGTGTGCGTGAAACACTTATCGAACTTTAAGTAACAAAGTGACAAATCAAATAAGTTTTTTTTAGAAAGCATTATTTAAAACTTTTAAGAAATGAACCAAGCTAATGAATGAATGGTTGAAAAGTACAGGCGCTTCAAAACAAACTCGATTTAAAGCGATACTTTTTGAATAAGGTAAATTATTACTAAGCAGGCAGTTTTAAAACTTTTTTAATTATATCGATTCAATTACAGATAAAAGAAAAGTAGCATTATCTTAGAAACTTCTAGCTTACAATTTTAGTGACCAGTTAAACTGAGTGTCTTTATTTGTTTTGATGTTGTTGATAAATGTGATTATGGAATCAACACGGGTTGCGGTACATATCAAAAGGGTAAACTAGTACTCTAAGTATCTTTGAATCTGATTGAATTTCTACTTGTGTTAACAGTTGTCACTTCGCTTTATGTTACAAAATTTAAATACGGGAAATATAACAGTTGGATGTAATAAAATAAAATTAAATAAACTCGCAGTGATTCCATTGATGATTGTTTGTATTTTTATTTACACCCGTACTCATAAAATATATTTGTATGAAGCCTAACAGTGCCCAAGCATGCATAAATATCCTAAACATAAATAAGGATAAATCCAAATGAGCGAGATGACGTGACGGGCCCGCCAAGATAAAGCGTCCCCTATTTACGTAACCAAACGTCAAACAGTCAAAGCACTTAAGAGATTTTACACTCATAAACAAGATACGACGTCGCGTTGTGCTACGATGTGGCATAATGTGTCAGAAAATGTGTAAGAGCCTTAAACGCTGCGACTCGAAGACGTTTGTTACGTGAATATGGGCTCAGATGCCCGCTATGCATATTTTAACGTGTGTAGTTTTTTTTTTCGATAGGACTAATTACAGTTAACCTCAGAGTCGTTATTTTGCAACCGGACGACCTGTGGGACAAGCAGAGTACTCAGCCAGAGTTTAAGTTTATATTTGGGCTACTAATGCCCGCGTTAAGGGCTGTCTCCTGCGAGACCGGACCTCGGCTTAGTGCGGCAATCGGATCAAATGTAGTAGTGGCATTAATTTTATAAATATAAAAATTCTTGCTATGTCACACGGACCACGGTTCGTTCCGGCGCCGCACAGTACTTGTGTACAGTAAAGGATCGTGCACACTCAGTCGGGCCGCATTGGCCGTGTCGATCGCAAAAATCTGCCTAGATTGCTTTTGTGGCACCGCTATTCGTTACAGCTGAAGCACTTAGCGGTAAGAACCAGCGGGCCAACTAATGTCAGGGTGACGTCATAACTGTGGAGGTGGATGACGTCACACCGATGACATGGACAAGGAAGATGTTCCCAGCCAGTTACTGCCTGGGGACCGAGGTCCTCCTGAGAAGTGTTGAAACTTGCATTGCACTTGATGGTGTTACATGATAAATAATTGTAATATCGCGATTCAGGATTTTATTTTTGAATTTTTACTTTTTTACACTTTTTATTATTTTTTCTTGTAGCGTTTGTTTATTGCTTGACCACTACAGTAACAAAAAACAAACTCACTTTCATACAGTTTTATAAATTACATCAAGTATTTACAATTCTCTGCATTGATGTGCTGGTGAATTCTTACATGTGGTTGAGTTGATCATATTGTTTCCGTCCGCCTGCAAAATTTTCAAATGTTACGTAAAGGAAAGTCGGGAGAGCTTTTAGCTTCATTATAACTACTAAAATTAATTAGCAAACACGCCATAGACACCAAAGATGTTAATGTTACCTCCAAACCGGAACACGACAATGAAGAGCATTGACGCTATTGCGACAGGAATAGGAAAGGCGGTAGTACCAAATATTTGGGCGATCTTTGTATGATAATTAGGTGTTTTACAGATTTTTTATTTGTAGTTTACTTTTAGGTTATAAAAAAAGAATTAGGCCTAGAAAAAGACGACAAGGATGCCATCGGCGACAAGTTCCGAGAGCGGCTGGCCGATAAAAAAGTGCCTCAAGCTGTGCAGACAGTCATAGACGAGGAGCTCAACAAACTTAATTTCCTCGAAAGCCACAGCTCCGAGTTCAAGTGAGTGTACACATGTGGTATACACATGTGGTTTTTCAAGTTAATAAAAAATTCTGATTAGGAACAGATAACAAATTGAAGGTCTTGTTACTCAACGGTGATCTCTTCAAGACAACCAGCGACTTTAGGAAATATTTGAAAAATCCTGGAATTTGTGCTCGTCGTACAATAAATAAATAGAATTAAAGATTTATAAGTGCTAGCCAATTAAAATCCTACAACCAATACCGTACATACAATACATAACCATGAAAAGTGGTTTGCTTTATGGTAAAGGCAATCTTTCCTATTCGTATTGCTAAAGTTCTCTCTCCCTATGTGTGTGTGTGTCGCACACTACACTTACTATAAATACTTATTCGCTAGAGTCGACTCGTATTTGAGTAAAGCGTAAATCCTAGCTTTTTTAGATAATTATTTCTTCTTTCAAAGATTCACTTTCATACAGCCTTGTGTTAATTTTCAACCCAAGTCTGTATGTATGCGTTTAGAGCAACGATAATAGTAATTTCAAAAATTAAACCGACTTTAAATATCAACTATACTCGTCTCTCAAAAACGATGACTGAATCGATTTTGATGAAACTTGGGACTGTTCCCTAAGTTTGCCCCTAATAGATGTAACACTATTTCGCCTAATCTAACCTAAAGCCTAACGATCGGAGCCGAGTAGGCTAACCAGACCAACAACACTGTAATTTACCCATATTGTTGCAGTGTCACACGGTGCTACCTAGACTGGTTAACCTCATTGCCCTGGGGCATCACGTCCGAAGAGAATCTCAAGCTAGAGGAAGCCCAAGTGATCCTGGACGAAGACCACTACGGCATGGAAGACATAAAGAAGAGAATACTGGAGTTCATAGCGGTCTCGCAGTTGAAAGGATCCACTCAGGGCAAGATTCTGTGCTTTAATGGACCTCCTGGCGTTGGGAAAACTAGTATAGGTAGGTTTTGAAAAAACTTTTAAAAACAACAAAGAAAAATTTCGACACGCTAGGATCCGAATCTGCGACCTGCCCTCAGGCCGGGGCCACACTACCAACTGAGCTAGTGTCGACAGGTTGAAAGCGGTGAAATTCTTCTTTGCTTTGTGATCGATTCTGTCGATTGTAATGATCGCTAGATATACTATGGTATATATGGTCTGGTCTGGCGGTACGGCTGATATATTCTTGAATTATGTACCTCAGGTACCAGGACTAATAAAAAAGTAACATTTAAGCCGCAAGCTATATTGGACTGCATTTAAGGAATATTAGAAAAAAATCATCCAAAATTAGCCATATTGATCGTGTATAACCAGCCTAAGAAACTGTAAATTATCTAAGGACAATTGCGAAAACTAGCTTATTGTTGTAGCCATTTTTATTATAATCGCAATATCTGTTGAAGAAGTGAATAGGAATTTCTTTGAAACCGACAATTTTAAAGGAAGTTGAGAATTGGAACGTTTGGTTTCTTATAGATGAAGGATAAAGACGTATTCTAATATTTGTTATATGATCTGTACATATGAAACTGGTGTCGAATGTATATGGACACGATACCGGATTTTTTTAAGCAATAGAATCCAAAAATTTTTTTTTATGAATTCTTAACTGTATTTGTTTGGGGAATAAGGAAAAAAGTATTGAATTAAATGACATAAACTGGTAAAATTGTAATACTCTGGCATTTGTTATATTGACCGCGAATCTGCTACGCATCTTTTTAAATAATTTTTAGTTATTGCTGTACATTTCTTAACGAAAGATAAAGAGTAGGGACCAATTTAGTCTTGTATTTTTCCTAGGAGAAAGGGCTTATAAACAAGATGACATGGATGACATGGATATAATAACCACCATCCAAGGATATGCGCAACAATGTACGTCTTGCAGTTGCGTTTTCGATATTTAAAAAATGGCATTCGCGCAGGGTGGGGTAGGATTACCTTACCCTTTCAACGAATATGAAAGTGGCAAGCACTGACGCTATTGCGACCGAAATAGGTAAGGCGGTTAAACTCATGTGAAATGATGCTGAACTTTATGAATCGAGATAGTTGTGATATGATTGGCCGATCGTTCATTTTTATGTAAAGTAATTCATTCTTAAAAAGGGCCCAGTTTATCAAGGTAAGATTAAACCCGTGCAGGTACTCTAATATGCTCCCAAATTTGACAGAAATAGGAATAAGGCATCTCCCGACATTTTATTTCGTCGGGAGAAAACAGGAATAATTTAGAATTTATTTAGATAATGTGCAGCAGAATCAGGCATGATTATTTCATGGAAAGTTGAAACTAAAAACTCACGGGGTCATGTGTAAAATTACTACCAATGTGACTATTTTAGCAAGTTCTGTAGACATCCTTCAGATAACAAAACAAAAAAGACTAAAAAAACAGTAAGAAAATAATAATTACAATTATAATTCTACAAGATCTGGGTTCTAGTATACAAATCTAGCTGTATTAAATCAACAACCACCGAAGCATTGGACTATTTTAATATCTAACAATATCTTTTAAGACTGTTCAATAACTCTAGTTTCCCCATTGTCCTAACCCACGCGGGAAAATAACTTGAGCGCTGGTCTAATACGCATTGGACTGTATAAATTGTGATTATAAAAAAATATCAAATACAAACCAACACCCACGCACACCATTGTTACACCCGTGGATGTTTAACCAGTTAGATGCTTTATACTCAATAACACCCCGACGGCTACATAATTTGCGATAGACGTAGATTATAGAGTACTCTTTACTCCTAGTTTGTGTGAATGAATTATATTCCAAATAATTTTTAAGTCATGAATAGATTACGCTGTAATGAGCTAACTTTACCTGCTGATAAAGCTGTAGGGTAAAGTTAATATTTGGTAAAATATTCTAGCAACACCGTTTGGATTCACATAAAATTACGTATTTCAATGATTATCAAAAAATGTCCAGCGCTCAAACTATCATTTGATTATATCTAATTTAAAGACATTTGTACAGTATAGACTAGACAATCGCGTAAAATAATTAAATACATAGGTTCCGAATTTAGTCGGTTTTAATAATTGTTAATAATTTAATTATTCATCGATTGTAATTAGTTGAATGTGACCATCGTCCCTGTCGAAAGTGTTTAAAAAAAGTCAAGTCAAGGCTTACATTGAATAAGGGACGATTAAAAATCTTTGAGGCATCCAGTCTATAAGCCTATATTTCAAAATCAAATTTGGAAACTAGTTTTGAGTAGCGATTTTATTCTCAAGGGTCAATCAAGTGTGACCTAACAACCGACGCGTCACGTCTATAAACTAAACCTCACTTGAGTTACACTCTTCATTGAGCTAAGATTGGATAGTAGTTAAGAAGTACAGTGATTATTTATGCTCAAAATGGATTCTAAAAATTTCGAATGCATCAAATCTATGCTGGATTCAATTAACCGTTAAGTTATGATTAGAATGTGTCCTATAATAATGCAGAATAAGTAGTGATCTGAGCACCAAACAAGATTAATTTAAAACGATAAGTATTGAACACGGGTCTAAAAGTTAAAAGCAGAAATGAATAATACTAGTTATAATATATTTGGGACCAGGTGTAACTGTCCCTAATCCATATAAATTTGTGATCCACATAATATTCCCTAAAAGGTAATAAGCGCACAAATAGTGCACTCCAAATTGGTCAATGGTACTAAATACTACGATGTGACATATGATCAACCTAGCAACAATTCGAGCACATATCATTTCGGGCAAATTATGGCTGCCAGAAATACTGTAAATATATAAAACTTTATAAAATTTGAATAATTGAACCCAGCATCACATGCGTATATACTGAAACAGGTATGGTCGACCCTTGAGGCGATTTATATACATTTCATCTAGTCTTAACACAAATTAAAATTAGCGTAATGCATATGCTTATTTTAATATTACTTATGGCTTCGATTCTATTGATGAGAGCATTATCAGTATTTTTTTGTTAAGAATTAGATAGATGACAAAACTCTTGTAACTGAAAAAGACAGGACAAGTAGGGGCGTGTTAGCGTATTGATTGTAGGAAGACTAATTGTATTTAAGTAACCATTTAGTCTCGGTCAATTCATACATCTTTAGATCTGTTTTAATATGTGCGTAACTTTACTTTAAAAAAAACTGATCACTCATATTATAAGTATCTCAACATTTGCACCAAAATCCTGTTCCTAATGCTTGCAATTAAGATATTATCTTTAAATTAAACAATGCTATGTATTTTTGTCATCAATAAATAAATATTGAGACATGATTCGAGCTCAAAACTAGTCTCCATTGAATCACGATTTAATTTACTTTTCTGAGTTCGGGCCATTGTGTATAAATGTCTTCGATCTAACATTATTGCGTTACAAAGCTAATTAACAATTGTAGTATAAATATTTAAGGTGGTCGCGGTTTGACGTCGTCTACTTGGATTAGTTGTTCGATTGGTATTAAAGACAGCTCGCCACCGAGCATTGGTGCTGGGGGACCCTGAAAATAAATTCACAATAATAGTATATAAGAAAAAGAAGTACATATTCGTACCAAATTTCATAAAATTGAATAAGCCTCCTTGAGCGTTCGACATAATACACGACATTTAAGTATGGATAGATAAGTCCTAATCTGAACTAGAAGGACTATTTGATAATGTACAAGTACTCGTTAACTACTACAATATTAGATTGTAAAATTATTTAGATTTAGAATTATTATAGAATACCTATCCTATCAAGTATACATTTGAGCGATTTAAACAAGGCATTAAGTACCTATATTATTTAAGTTTAATTCTAAGTACAGGTTGAAAGACTTGCCTAATAGAAAGGATATTCCACATACATTAAATTAAAGTGATAACGTCGGAAACTTCAATATTTTTTTGGAATCTTTAAAACTACTCTTTGTCAGCGTTCACCCGTCACATCGTTTTTTTACTCGCAACTATTTGCAATGTAGCTGAACTTCAATGTACGCAACTATACTGCAGTTCGGTAATATAACCGACACAATCCATTCACAGATATAAGGAACAACATTAATCTAAAATTCTGCCCTGCGGAACACCGAGCATAAGTCATATTGCCTTACTCAATCAAAGCCTCCAGGAAATTCTAAGAAAGTAGCAAGTATTTTGCTTTTTTCTAGTTATCTTAAACTAGCTGTTGACTTTTTGTTAAGTGTGGAGGAGTTGGGTGTGGATGTGTATGTGTGTGTGTGTGTGTGTGGTGCACTCACGGGCGTGTGCGGCGTGGGCGGCGCGTGTTTGTCGGCGGCGGCCTCCCGGGCGCGCCGCAGCCCCAGCGAGAACACGGCCACGGAGCGCACGCGCTTCACCAGCGCCGCCTTCGCGCGGGACCGGCCTGCACCACATCGACAGTCGTACCATGCCAATAGCGCACCCATAACAAACTGGGTTACACTAATTATTAAAAACGGCTACACTCATATTTAATCGATGTAGGTTCCGACTAGTTTCGGACCTATCCTTATTCAGGGTGAGTCGAACGTTTTCGCGGTAGCGTCTCGTCTCGAACGAACTCAGTTCGACCGAACGTATTACTACCATCACGACTACTAGACAGTACATTTATTTCTGCTACATCTTTCATGCTTCAGTAATCGTCCCAATAATTTTCAAACTTAAATGTTAAAAATGAAGGTACTCGATATACTTAAGCGTGTGACATCGCATCTCTACCATATAAATGGCAAAGGTCTAATAACCCACTGCGGACAGAAAACATCTCAGCGTTTCCCTGTGGGGGAAGGGTTATTTCATTTCATCGTTGCTTGCGAATATTATGGTTACGCGTTCCGTATTACGTCACGTTCTGAGCAACGTGAAAAGATTCAGTCTAAATTGTGGTCTAAATCAATAGTTACGTACGTAATAATCGTACGTTGGTGTAGATAAGATCGAACACGAAATCGGTTTCTTTTTCTTGTTGTAAGTACGAGTATCTCAAATAACTTGGAAAAATCGCAAGTACGTCTTCTTCGTCTAAAGCCATTTTGGCTAGATGTTTGATGTTCGCATTTAAAAATGCTAGTAAAGTCGAATCTAAAACCTAATGATACATAGTCACTTGAGTGTGAGTTTTAAAAACATATTACTCACTGCTTTTGTCTTTAGGCTTGTCATCTTCACTGGACGTAGCGCTGGCGTCTATCGAAGGCGCTGATGAAGGTACAGCATTCAAGTCCGGTTCTGAACCTCCTGCACTTACACTTCCTGACAACTCCTGAAAAATGGTTTATATAATCAAAACCTTGACGTATTTAACTTTGGAAGAAATTAAGGTAATTTAATCATTTTTCACAGGTTCTTATGTATGGCTGATGAATTATCACGGAGGTAAGAATTCAGTACAAGTAATGGATTAATATTACCGAAGATCTGTAAATTAAAATTATCACAACGAATCCGATTCATCCAATGCATTTTCATAAATTAATTTTTCGAAGAAAGAGAGGTTCGACGAATAAGAAATTATTAGAGATGTTCCGACTAGTCGCCCACTAGTTGATAAGCCGACTATCCAGCCACTTTTGTAGTCGGTGACTAATTGACAAAGAGCTCGGACAATTCGGCTTTTAACTTTGTATTAATTTTGTTCTATTAAATCTATATCGGATGAATTACATTCAATAAAAATATTTATCTTCAATTATATTAAATTTTTATTTAAGAATCACTCTTACATACATATTTTGAAATCTAAAGAAAATCCGTTTCTAAAATTACCTACGCTTAAAGAAAACGCTCATAGGCGGCGTAGACGCGACGGCGGGAAGTGCAATATCCGCGAATCACCTGTGAAGGACCTGATGAGTCCTAATAGTGATCGGCTTGGTTGGTTAGTCGGCCTCTTTAGGTCTGATTAGTCAGTACATCTGTCTCGGGGCTGACAGATGTACGATATAAAGTGTAAATCGTCGATGAGGACATAGTTTCACCGAACACGCGGTACCATACTGCGTACCGCTTTGGTATGCGATTCCGCTTTCGCGACTACTGCGGAAATCTCATACTAAATACCGCGCGGGATATCGTTTTGGTATAACAGTTACTCATGGCGATGGCGAATAACTCTGCGTTTTTAATAGGCCTTAAAGTGGCGGTCTCGCTTCGCAGCCAAAAGCGACGAATCTCTATTGTATGACGTAATAAAAGTGATCGAGTAATCAAAGTGGAATAACTCGCGTTTTGTTTTATTTTCAGGAAGTAGTTTCGCAAGTGTTACAAAAGCTGTTGTAATCAAGTATGTTTCTAGTACTATGTAGAATAGAATTTTTTTTTAAACTATAAGTTAGCAAACAAGCAGATGGGTTACCTGATGGAAAGAGTCAACCATCGCCTATAGACACCAAACATGTTAATCCAGCGTTGCTATCTTGTGGCGAGGTCTTAATGCCACATGCATAAATCCACCGGCTACCTCACCCTCCAAACCGGAACACGACAGTGACAAGCAATGATGCTATTGCGACAGGAATAGGTACCAGACCCGGGCGAGACAATGCTGAACTCTACCACCTAGTAGCCACAATGGTAGTGACTCGCATAGCCAATTAGTAGCCTTTTACGACATGCCTGGCAGAACGGCAGTTGGTCTATTCTTGAAAGGAGCCCGGACCTACACGGGGTAAAAATAATAGATAAAACATATCACAGATTAGGTATATTAATGTTCTCAGTGATACATGTATTCGATCTACCCACGGGATTGATAGTGAGAAGTTCATCCGACAACACGGTGACGAAATTGACTCACAAGATCACCGTGGCTACTATAGCATTGAGCCAGACAGGCCTCATCAGCGAACGGCAGTTGGCACTCTTAGACTACAACAGGGATCTGTATGTGGTCACTGTGAAGGATTCGAAGCCGAAGTTTACTAAATTAGGTAAGAAAATAAATAATAAATTAATTGTTATATAATTAATATTTATATATTAATAAATAAATTATTATATAGCAAATTGAGTAATGGATAGCGGTTACACAACGATACTACTATACTTAAATGGATATAATAATAATAATTCAAAATAAATAAATAGGTACTTACTTGAACAAATCAAAAAAACCTCTGTGATCTATAAGTGGTCCGGTATCGGAGTAGACCACATTTCCGGGTTCGATTCCCGAGTCGGGCAATTAAAAAAATGTTTTTTTTTAAATTTTTTGATAGAATCAACGTTGCCTGGGATTGGAAAAGTGCCTGATTGGCGATAGATTTAATGTGGGACCAAGTATCTTCGGCTAATCGAGGGTGCACTGGTTGTACGTCTGCCTACCGCTGCGGGGATACGGGCGTAAGGATAATTTTTTTAAACATCTACGCATAAAAATGCTGATTATGCAACTGAAGCCT
>DWBA01000016.1:0-22006 GCA_018236825.1 Apodemia zela | reverse complement strand
AAGATTTGAGCGTTCATAGGGACATACAACATGACACATGACAGAAAAAGCGACTTTGTTTTATACTATGTAGTGATACAGTGAAAGTAGTAAAAAAATAGTACTCGAAAATTTTCAAGAGTTAAATTGTAACAGAAACATACCATTTTTGAAAAGAGTCAAAATAACAAAAAGGAATAACTGTGTCCCAAGTTAAAAAGTAGCATGTATCCGGAGAGTTTAATTTTGGAATTCCGTATTTGATTTTTCAATTTCTTATTGAAGGTGGCCACCTAGAAAGTTTTTATATGTACCACGTTAGAATGCGATATCATAACACTTCAACATACTATTAAATTGTACAACACATTTAACTATATCCATTTGTACCATTTTTTTCTTATAACGACCGAGCAGATAGCTCTCCTGAGAAAAGCAAGATAATTATAATCATTGCATATAGACCCAATATTAATGTTTGTGGCAAGGCAATGGTAAATGTTATATAATGCAAATATTCGCGTGGCACGTACTATGTTATATCACATACATTTTTAGTTTCCGTGACATTTACAAAAACTTCCTACTATACTATTATAAATGCGAAAGTTTGTGAGTATGGATGTATGTTTGTTTTTCTTTCACGAAAAAACTACCGAACAGATTTAGATAAAATTCGGTGCACAAGTATATGGTGACTTGGAATAGTACATAGGTTACTTTTTATCCCGGAAAAACGAGTTGTTCTCGTGGGATTCACCAAAAACTGTTTATAATGCAGCGAGCTGCACGCTGCAGCTAGTTTAATCATAAAGGTTTAATAAAATACATAATGATTTTGATATTAGGACTTGAGGTTTAATTTTGTGTATGATTTTAACCATTTATATTTGTTTCAGACAAATGATGCATTAGGTAGTACATTCAACTGGATTTACTTTGTGCCTCTAATAGTATTGGGTTCATTCTTTATGCTCAACTTAGTTCTTGGTGTCCTTAGCGGGTAAGTGTCATTTACTTATTACATTATACTTAATTTATTTTGGATTATTTTATTTCATGTTTGAAAATTAAATGTAGAGAATTCTCAAATGAAAGAACACGTGTTGAAAGAAGGGCTCAGTTCCAAAAGGAAAGAAAGAGACAAATGTTCAATGCTGATTTAACAGGATATGTTAATTGGATAACTGAAGCAGGTCTAGTTTTCAGTTCTAACTAACCTGTTGTAATTGTTGCTCAAAAATGCTAAATGTAGTTCCTCGCTACTGTAGGCTATATTAATGCATATTCATATAATCTATGTAGTTAGGTATCTAAATAATTTCATTCAATTTTAATTGTGAATGGAAATCTATGTTTACATTATCTTCAACTTTTATAAATGTATGTCATTAAATAAACAATCTGTGTAGGTATATAGATCTAAAAGCGTATCAATAAATTTCTGAGTATCTTCAGCTACATCGAATATTTTGAAATAAAAATTATATTAATTGTAAGGATTACACATTTATATAGTTATAGCTTTTATTCTATTAAGACCACTACCAAATAATAGAAAATAATATTTTTTATTTATTAAAATAACTATATATTTAATTATAAATATATATAAATTTTTTACTTTATATTAGCTCAAAATGAGTCGAGTTACATTATTACTATAATAACGAATAATCATTATGTGCGCATTTGAATGCCAATTATAATTTTATGATCATAAAACTTCCTACAAACATTTTGGAAACACGCCGCATTACCGCGTAACCACAATTACTATAAAATATTAGGATTGAACTAGCCATTCATAGAACAGTCATAGCTATGTTTATTTACATAGGTACGTACACTCTGCGTTGTAGTTTTAGTTAATTTACAATGTGCAATATATAGTAAATGTCTTTCATTTTATGCTATGGTAAAGCTCTCTCAAAAATATTTCATAGCAATCTTTGTGTAGAAAAGGAAACAAAAACTTTTCAATAAATATTTATTTGATTATCTAATAATATAAATATATTATGACAAAATTTTTGTAATTTAATTTAATTGTATTTATAAAAAAATATTTCGTTTTTGAAAAGTTTTTTTTGTAAAACATTGAAGATATGGCACAGAGTGGTATTTTTTTGGATCTTAAAAATGTTAGATAAAAATAATTGCATAACATGTCAAACCTGTAGTCATATTTTAAAATTTAAGTAGTGCCAATATTTTGCCAAAGCTAGATTACCATCACCTCACTAAATTTACAGAGAATTTGCTAAAGAAAGAGAGAAAGTAGAAAATAGACAAGAATTTCTTAAGCTAAGAAGACAACAAATTTTAGAAAAAGAACTCAATGGTTACGTTGAGTGGATATGTAAAGCAGGTAAGTTAAAGTAATATTTATACAATTTACAAAACTGATAATATGCTTTACATTAAAACTTTATGATTTTTGCAGAAGAGGTTATATTAGCCGAAGAAAGAACGACAGAAGAAGAAAGAATGCACATTATAGAAGGTACTTTAAACCTTTAACCCTTAAAAATTATCAAATATAAAAAAAATATATAATAAACAATAAATTCCTGCTACACTCTAGAACGTATCAACTTAAGTATTTTTCCATTGGATCGAAGTTGGATTTGTTTATTTAAAAATGTTTGGAATCGTCATATTCTTAACAATATTTTATAATTTAATGAGCCTTTTGTTGAAGAAATGTTTTATGTTGGCTTAACATATCACATATTTTTGGTTAAATACTTAAATACTTTTCGCATTCTTACATTATAGCAAGTGCGAAAAAATGTTTTCTTTTTCACATTAAATCCAAATGTAAAGAAATAATTATGTTAACAGTATTTAATATATGCTACAATGCAATGAATCCAATTTACAATTTCTCCATTTAATATTGAGGAGAAATTCCAAATTTTACATATATTCTTTATTTTCGTCATTGATACTGTGTTGAATTCTATTCAAGATCTCCCGTGTAGCAAGTTCGTGAAAGTAGTATTTACTTTTCTGCACAAACACTACAGAAATATTTATACGAATCGCATTTATTATACGTTTTAAAGAAACTAATTCCTGAAATATTATTTTTAATTTAAAATTCCAAAGAAATTTCAAAATTTATTGCATTCTGCATTTTTGTCCTCGATACTTGGCAATATTCTATTATATTTCAAATTTTATTTTACTATTCATGTCATCGGATATCATGTATTTTTCTAGCTCGACGGAGAGCTGCAGCAAAAAAGAAATTAAAAAACCTTGGTAAAAGTAAAAGTACAGATACTGAGGAAGAAGAACAAGATGAAGACTGTGGAGATGACGGTCAGTAAATACTTACCAACTAGTTATATTTTTTGTTTGTGTGTAGCTATATAATAAGCTATCAAATTCCAAATAACATCTTTCAGTAGCCTATCTCTTCGTTAAAGTTATTTCTTTATTATTTTGTTACTCAGATCAAAATTTTTAATCAAGTTTAAAAAATCGTGTACATACATATTAGGTATAGCTATTAAATCTTCATCTTAATTACATGTATGAATGTTGCATGTATTTGTATCTAAATGTTAATTCTCAATCATTCATTTTCATGCGTTCTCGTACTGTATTTGTGTGTTGGTTGTTTACAGTTCCAAAGAAAAAGCAAGGTATGGGATCAAACGTGACGCTGGTAGAATATTCCTTTTCATCTTCTATGTAGTCGATTTAGTTTAGAAATAGATTAGGATTAGTTTGTCCTTATGGTAAATACCACCTTATTATTTATTTCGACCCATACATTTATTTGTATTACCAATAGTTTTATTAGAATAGATTTAGCAACCTACTTCATTTGGTTTATTACGATCAACATAAAAGTTACTTTATAGCGTAACTGTATGATATTTTCTGTAAGTGAAACATAAGCCGTCATTAGGGATGGCCGAGATTTATATGTGACAAATATCGGATAACGACTCCGATAGAATTTCGATATCATTTCAAGGGGATGTCCAATTACGTTGGATTTAAATGTATGTAATAAAAATCTGATTTGAATCAGAAATTCAAATGTACCTTAAATTCCTCATTTATTTTGGGACCACTTCAGATTTTATAAGGTGTAACAAAACATAAATTGTATTTTTAGTTATTGTGAGAACTATATCAGTAACGTTTGAAACAAATATACAGCCTGACGTAGTTCCGAAAAAAATTCTGTAGCTATCCTTAATAGTTGATATTAGCTCAGAATTTAAAATCCTGATAAAAGGACCAAATAAGTTTTGTTTTGAATAATAAGACAAATTATAAATATAACGTAAATAATGGTCCCCGCAGGTTTCTTGAAGAGTAAAACAAGGTCTGCTGGCAAGTGCGCAGACTTTTGGAGAGCAGAAAAGAGGTTTCGCTTTTGGATTAGGCACACTGTAAAAACCCAATGGTTTTATTGGTTCGTAATAGTTTTGGTGCTCTTCAACACAATATGCGTAGCGGTAGAGCACTATAGACAACCTAAGTGGCTTACTTCATTTTTATGTAAGTATTACACATACCATTATCAAATAACTTATGAAGTTAGTAGACAAAACTGAATAATTTCAATTCTACTTCAGCCTCATTTCCTATCACACGAATATTTAGATTTTAGTAAATAACCGAACTTAATTAAAAAAGTTTTCTGCTTATTTAAATGTAGATATCTCACATTCAACAAAAATCATTAATATGTTTGGTGATAATTTACATAATTAAGAAAATTGATAACGGGTTTGCAACAATGATCAAACTTAATGTAAAATAATTTAAATAACTTATGTAATACTATGGACTAATATATGATTAAACCTAGTCTCTAGTAATAATTATAAAAAGTTACTATATTTTTTTCAGACTATGCCGAATTTGTGTTCTTAGGACTTTTTATGATGGAAATGTGGATAAAAGTATATGCGCTCGGACCTCGTATATACTTTGAATCTTCTTTTAATCGTTTCGACTGTGTTGTCATATCTGGATCTATCTTCGAAGTAGTTTGGTCAGAAGTTAAAGGTGGTTCATTTGGGCTCTCTGTATTGAGAGCTTTAAGATTACTAAGGATATTTAAGGTAAACTATTTTTGTAATTATTTTTTTTATAAAATATGGGGTAAACGAATAGCAGACTCTCCTAACGGTAAGTGATCTTCGTCGCCTATGAATAGCTGCAACACCAGAGGCATTGCATGCGCGGCATCGCAATTTTGGGAATGTTTACGCTATTTTTTTGAAGTTCCCACGCAGTATTGGTTCAGAAAAACCTTCCCTGGTAATTGTATCCTCAAAGAACTTGTGCAAGAAAAAAATGCCTTGAAAACGGTACTGTAATGGACTTTTAATTATCGGGATGAGGTGGATGGAATTTCAAATGTTGACGAGATGCCCGATGGTAAATTAAACGTAAATGTATTTGAAAGGGTATTTTTACGACAGCAACGCAAAGCGCATATTATATATCAAACGACTTCCCAATCAGTAGGGCGCGCCCCCTGGGGAGGCGTAGAGAAACGTCTATGGGGGCGGGATGTACTTGCATTTTCAAAAGAAAAGACCGTTTGATTCGTAAATTAAACTTTAGAATATAACCAGGCTTATGTCACTCGATGTACTTGCGCGTAATATTTGCTTACCAACTGTGCCTGTAATGCACTTAATCCAATATAAACGTGGGTATAGCTAGAATTAATAATAATAGTTAAACATTACTGATATTATGTTGTTTTAATTTAATGAAAGAAATAAGGAGAGAGGGGGCGTGAAAATATTATTTGTAATCCAGGGTGGCTCAATACAAGCAAGGTTGGGAAACCCTGATATATCATATAGATAAACAGTGATATCATAAATGTAATTACTACTTATAGTAAGTGCAGCGTTGTATGTGCATTAATATAATTATTTTTTTTAACAATTACCTACTGTTTGTTTATCAAGAATACGCTATACATGTTAAATTGCTTACAGGGCAGGCAGAGGGATCCGAATGCCTCACATTACGGCCCAGACAAACTTTTTTCTTTTTTATATCATAAGACAGCAAACAAGCATATGGGTCTCCTGATGGAAAGAGTCAACCATCGCCTATAGACACCAAAGATGTTCATGGTGTGTTGCTATCTTGTGGCGAGGTCTTAATGCCACATGCATTAGTTTACCGGCTACTTCACCCTCCAAACTGAAACACGACAATGAAAAGCACTGACGCTATTGCGGTAGGAATAGGTAAGGCGGTGGTGCCAGACCCGGACGAGACAATGCTGAACCCTACCACCTAAGAGCCACGATGGTAGTGGCTCACATAGCCAATTAGTCGCATTTTACGACATGCCTGGTAGAACGGCAGTTGGTCTATTCTTCAAAGGAGCCCGAACCAACACGGGGTAATTGATTTGTTTCCTTTACATTTATAACTCTCTTCTCACAGACACACATGCTGGTTTCGAAAATTATTTAATTAATAGAACGCAGAACTGAATCGTCGTAACATGAAGGCTAAAAAAGTGTTAAAATTGACATCCCAGCCACTAGAATAACAAAGCATCTACAACATTTCTATTTTCAAGCGGCGGTAATTTTTCCAGTGTAACCCTCTACATGCTTGCTTTTCCTATAAAATATAGTGTAAAATGTTTGATTTCAGGTCACAAAATATTGGTCGTCACTACGAAATCTTGTGATATCACTCCTTAACTCAATGAGATCTATCATTTCTCTGTTGTTTCTACTGTTCTTGTTTATTCTTATTTTCGCGCTACTTGGAATGCAATTATTTGGTGGACAGTTCAATTTCGAAGAAGGCACACCACCAACGAATTTCAATACATTTCCTATTGCGCTGCTTACCGTCTTCCAGGTATATATTAAATATTTCGTAATAGTAATATTTTATTGATTTCAAAAAACGGTTGATTCTTAGGGAAAAAACCACATTATTATATATATATCTATAAAATAACTAGAAATTCTGCTTTTAATTAAAAGAAACGAAATATTACGCAATCACTTATGTCTCTAACAATTTCTCTTTTTGATGTTTTGATTGAATCATCTGTAAAAACTTGACAATTATTTATGTGTATCTTTCACTTGATTTTTCCTTTTAGATTTTAACAGGTGAAGATTGGAATGAAGTTATGTATCATGGAATCCAATCTCAGGGTGGCATACAGAAAGGCATGATCTACTCGTTATATTTTGTTATTCTTGTACTGTTCGGCAACTATACTCTACTAAACGTGTTTCTTGCCATCGCCGTCGACAACTTAGCGAATGCTCAGGTGAAGTAAAGTAACAAAACTCTTGCTAAATTTTGCTACATTTGGCAGTTTAAACTAATTCATTTAATTACTATATAATTATTAAAGTATTATACCAGCCTAATAAAAATTCAGATAGATCAACTTCACATTAAGATATGGCGCCAAATATATGCTGCTAGTATGTGTGCGCGTGCTGTACTCGCTTTACCACAATTGCAATACTACATCAAAATATTACGACCTGTTTTGCGTATATAGATGTCGCAGGAAAATTTTACAATTAATCCATTTACAATCGACGGCTGCAGATTAAAAACTACCTGACGCCTAATGTAAATGAAAAAGTGTATTCATTTTATATTATGCTCCTTGTGATTGTCGTGGGTATAACATATAATATGGACAGTTGATTTGGAACTAGAACACTTTTTGACTTATTACATTAATATAAAATTGTAGGTTTGTTAGGTTTCATTTAGGCCCCACGCCATAAAAAAGTACTACTTTGACTTGTGCATTGATAGAATTTATCAACAATCTGCCTTCAGTAATTCGTATTAAATGTCTACGTTTATAAAATGACGACGCCGCGCCGTTTGTATAACTACAAAACAGACAAATCGATTGCGATATATACAGTACGTTCACACATAAATCGTATGTGAATGTGGTCTACAGCTTATATTGATATATTAATTTACATTTGCCATAATAGCAAAATTTAGTAAAGGTGATGTGTGAATTTGTAAAATTTATGTTGTGTGTCAACGTCAATGCCCACTTGTAAATTGACGCTGCTTCTTGTGTAAATGTTGCAATTATATTTTCCAGGAATTAACTGCAGCCGAAGAGCAAGGCGAAGAAAAGCAAGTAAGTATAGCTTCTTACTGTATTGACATAATATGTTTATCGATTAGCATGTAAACATTTTATTAACTCAACAATGCGACAAATTTCTTTGTTTGACAAATTATATTTAACAATCCATATATTAATTTTAAATACATACAAGTGTTTGTCAAGCTAATATGTGCTTTAAATTGAACAATTTTTCTTTAAAATATTGTTGATTAAACTTGCTTTCAATTTTATAACAGTCAAGTAGTGTGTTAACCATATTGATCAACAATATTTTAAATGCCAATCGATGGATCGATGTTGCTTCCTTGACAAATTGTAATTAACAATATATTAAATTAAGCTAAGTTTTACACTTATACATAACAAACTTACTTTTGGTTTCTTTGTCTTGCTAATATTCAATTATAGGTTATTATTTCTTCTTATATCGGTTAACAATATGTGTTTTGGCAACGATATTTGATGTTGCTTTGGTGATTATTAAGAAAAGTAATAATTATCTCCCCTTTAAAAGTATATACATATATTGGTAGACTGTATCAATTGTGTAACAATAAAATTTTAACCATTAATAATTAAGTATAATGTTTTTGAAGTATTAATATTATGCGCCAAATAGCTTTATTAATCTGATTAAAAGTTTCACTGAATAACAATATAAAATACATTTTTTTAAATAACATTAATAATACTAAGCATATATATCTAATATAACAAATTGTAGCTAGAATGTTTCCTAGGGTGCAAAGAAAGAAGAGGCCAAAAAAGATGAAGAGGAGATACCAGATGGACCAAAACCAATGCTGCCATATTCGTCCATGTTCGTTTTGTCACCAACAAATCCGTAAGTACCGTATGAATTACAATATTTTTCATAAATATCAAATTATCTTCAATCAAAATTTATTGTAAGTTTATATACAAACTGACAATATATACTTTTTCAGTCATCGTAAATTATTATGAAGTTTTACAAACACCCTTCATTCTCTTGGGATAAAATTAAATAAATAGTCGAAATATATTCATCAAATTAGTATATACCACTGATTCTAATTTTACATTTTATAAAAAAATGCAATAGCTTTCAAACAGATAGCTAGCCTGATAAAAAAATATAACTATCTCCTTAGGACACAAACGACGTAAATGGTGAAAGCGATATCACATGTTTAAGTTTACTGGCTATACTTTTCCCAAAGTAAGAACTCGTCAGTGACAAGCATTACCGCTATTGCAGCAGAAGAAATTTATTCGCGTGCCATCAAACCCGAGTGAGACGTTGCAGAGGTCTACTATCTAGTAACATAATATATCTTGTATTATACTTATAACCTTATAAGTCTAAGTCACAAATAAAATAGGACTTAATTCAATCAACTTCGTATAATAAAATGCACGTACTGCTGATTTTAATATTAGTGTTTATTTATATAGTATTCTAAATAAAGAAAATCTAAGTAATACCTAACTATACTAATAAGTAACTAAAATGTAATTTATCGGAGATTGGTTACGTCGTAGGTTGGTCACTTTTCATATTAAGGCTTAATACTGTTGGCTAAACGTGAGTTACACTTCTCCCTACGATTTTGGGGATATAGGCGTAACGGTATTTATCTAAATAAGTTATTATATTCTAAAAAATCTTCATTTACGAAATTTAAAAAAAAAAAAATAACTAACATTTTGAGATTTTTTTAGTATTACTTACATGATGCACTACAGATATTGCCGCTGTTACAATACACAATATTTTATGCCGCTGTTATGTTATTTTTAAAACTACCAACGTTTTATTGTAGTGATTAAGATTAAATATCGATTAAACGAAGATGTTCCAATGGGGAGAATTCTCAATTGTTTTTTCTTACTTGCTGTAATGTTGTACATGAAAAATTATTACATATTTTAAATAGTTCTTTATAAGATTACAATAACTCAAGTTTATATAACAATAAATCGCCTTATTTTTCAGATATATATATCTCAATTTCAGACAGCAAAGAGTTCAATCTTATCAGCCCCTTTATCAAAAGTTCCCTTAGAATAACAATACTTAATACATGTATACTCCTGTTTACAGTCTATTCTAATTAAAGAGGATATTTATGGTAATTAATGCTTCAACTCTTATTGAGTGAAGTGCTATGCGACTCTCCTGAAGATGTTTCGGTTACGAAGTGAACCGTGTGTTGAGGACGTATATTGTGTGTTTCATTTTATGCTGCTGATGTGGTGGAAAGTGTGGTAGAAGAGGGACCAGGACAGACCTACTGTAAGTTTGTTCCATTCCTTACACTTCTTTTCTTGTGTCAGTAGCGCAGAGCATTGCAGAGGTCATATTATATATGATTTCGCGGAAATTTGCAAAATAAATCACCTAAGTTTTTTCTTTAAATCTTTGTTTTCTGCAAAGTGACGCCTGAATCTATATGATGTTTTCTAATTTAATAAAATATTGTTACAGCATTAGACGTGGCGCGCACTGGGTTGTAAATTTAAGATATTTTGATTTTTTTATCATGGTAGTTATATGTATGAGTTCTGTGGCTTTAGCAGCTGAAGATCCCGTAGTTGAAGATAGTAACAGGTAATTTATTTTTCTTTTTTTTATAAACTTTAAATCTAAGAATTGTTCTGAATGTTCGTTTATCATAATCAATAATTTGCAATACACATTTACATTTTATTGTGGTTGAAGTAAGACAACCATAGACGATTTACCTACTCAATGAAGACAACTCAAGTAGACTTGATCCGTGAATTATAGCACTCGTGGTTCTGCCTACTTTGTAGGGGATTTAGCATAAAGATATGTATGTAATGTGCATGATAGTATAATTTTTGTAGTATCAAAGTTAGTTTGTCTGAATATTTTTTAGACTATAAACAAAATCCACACAAAATTACTCGTACTTAAGACAAGAATTTACAAAATAATTTTCAAAGCAAATAACGATCAATCATACGGCCATCATAGTGGGAAAGGATAACCATCGAACACAGACACAAAACATTTTAATGGTGCGTTACTGTCCATGTGCTTATGTAACATCGGTTCATCAGCTACCTTACCCTCTAAACATGAACATAACAGCCACAAGCACGGAAGTTATTGCACGAGAAATAAAGAAGGTGACGGTTTCTTTAATACGGCCCGAAGTTCTTGACCTCCACCATCCAGTAATCACAATGATAGTGAAAAGCTTAGAGTTCGCTCCTCTTTTACGATCAGTTCATCAGGAAAGTCTAGGCGTTTGGATTGGTGAGAAATATATCTGTGAAATTACATTTTTTAAATATTCTTGTATGTATTTTTCATAAAGATCAGTATAGCAAATAAGTAGATAGGTACTAACTTCTATTTATGGTGGGAGAGAGAGAGGGCGTTGCTGTTTCTCCGTGGTACCTCAATATTTTAGATGAAACATGAAAGTTTTATTGAAGGTATGCCAGCAGGAATAGTTAAGGATATGGTACTGTACTTGGCTGAGTCATCGTGAGGGTCCTTACAAATGGAACTTTAGTTTAAATTAACACTGCTGATGGATTAACTATTAGATTAAATTCAAATTCATATTACTCTGTGAACCACAATGTTCACTCTAAAATAGACATGGTACCAAGTACCTACCAACTAAACAATGAATCGAGCGATTAATAAAATAAAATAATTTAATCTAAAGTTTAAAAAGTTATAGTCAAAAAGGTGAACAATAGCATTGTATTGATTACTATGCTATTGGTCGCTTTACATTAGTATCACCATATCTTAGAGTAAACTCTTGTGCTATTTCACAACTACAATTACAATAAGCGAAAGCAGTTGGCTTTAAAACAAATATATTTTAGTTGTAAAGCAGTAGAAGAGTTTACTCTAAGAAAACAAATATGAAGCAGTTTCACTAAACGTCGACGGTGGATATAATAAACTAAAATTATTGTTTTTCTCAATTTAAAATGCTGGATGTAGGTACCGGGGGAGACCAGGACTGACTTACCATGATCAAATTGGTAGGGTGCTGTCCGAAGGTGGTGTCAAGAGTCTCCGCGACCGGGGTGTTTGCATGAGGAGAGTTATGAATGTGGAGGCAGCAAAGCAAATCTGTTTGGAACGTGATATATGGCACTCGATTCTCTCTCCCTACCCCGTAAGGGATCTGGCGTGAAGATATGTTGTTGTTTTTGTTGCTTTTCTCAATTTCACAAATATTTTTCTTCAGAAACAAAGTTTTAAATTACTTCGACTACGCGTTCACGGGTGTTTTCACCGTGGAGATGTTGTTGAAGATCGTCGATCTCGGCATACTGTTCCACCCTGGCGCGTATCTGCGCGATTTGTGGAATATTATGGATGCTGCGGTCGTTATATGCGCCCTTGTAAGCTTCGGCTTTGAAATAGGGTAAGTAATTTTTTTTGTAATAGTTTAACATATACACACACTAACCCCATAGATATATCTAACAGATAGTGAGTGATGTTTGAGTCTAAGACAGAGACATACGCTTTAAGAAAATGCTTGTAAATTCTGCCTTAAAAATTAAATAAATAAATAAAATACTCAAATCATAGTATCATTGAAAATCCGATAGAAGCGCCAAATCTTTGCGAGATTTTATGGTGTTAGCACACGCAATCCTCTTGTTTTTATATATAATGGATGGTAATAGTATATTAATGGCAGGGATTTAAAGTCACGTGCACTAATTATACTTTCAATATAACTAGAAACACGATAGCTTTAAGCACTGACATTACGGCGGCAAGATTTAGCAAGAATCGGCTGTGGCATCCGGCGAGTTAATACAAAAGGCTTTTATTTCACCAATTCGATACGATAGTAGTGATACGCTTAGCCTTCTCTCGTCTTTACCCAGATTCTTCTTCAAATTCAAGAAATTCTTCATAAATACCAAACATCAACTTTAAAAAAAGGTTTAAGTTCCTTTTCGGTAATAAAGAGGTTACGGTAGTTGTGGCAATGAGATTACTGATAGGGATACTAAAAAATCACAAGAGTGACGCTAAAGCATATAGCAGTAATGTAAGTTAAAAATATTCGAATTCGACTACTGAGTTAAATATGTGGTAACATATATAACAATGAATTCAACTAATCCACAAAACTATTTTATTTGAGATTCAGACTCTACCAATCTCGATTTGACGCCTATTACTGAAAGTGAAAAAAGTTAAGAATCTTAGATAATAATTGATGTCGATTTTTTTTTTATACAAACTTGCTTCAGTAAGCCTGTTTATTAAATTTCAGAAGTTAGCTACTGCGCTGAAGTGTATATACTGTGACTTAATGCATTTTATTTTAAACCCATTCACAAATGTGTTTGAAATAATATGAGGAAGTTAAAAAAGTTAATTTTAAAAATATTTTATAAGAATTTAATCAAATATTAAAATTGGAATAATGCTTTGTTTTTAAATGTTCCTATATTTTTATTATTTGTTTTAGGGGCGTGAAGAAAGGAGCGGGACAAAACTTGTCCACGATAAAATCGTTACGAGTGTTAAGAGTGCTCAGACCTTTAAAAACTATTAAACGTGTTCCAAAGTTAAAAGCAGTGTTTGACTGTGTTGTGAACTCTTTAAAAAATGTCATTAACATTCTCATTGTGTACATATTGTTTCAATTCATATTCGCTGTAATAGCTGTTCAACTTTTTAATGGTAAATTTTTTTACTGCAACGATATCAGTAAGAATACATTTGAAGACTGCCAGTAAGTATTTACTATTTTTTTATATTATAAAATACACAAAAAATAGAAGTATTCCTAATAAAATTACTATATATAACAGGAAATTATTTTCATGTATTTTTTGTATTAAAAGAATTATGATATTTGTATTTTATATTTTAATAATTTGTATATTTGTAAGTATTAACTTACAATAATTTTGTAAATGCAGTATATACGCTATAATATAACATTATGTAACTGTATATTAACAATAATTTATTATAATTGTTTATTAATTATTATTTCATTTTCATATACTCGTATATTGTCGTACCCACATACTAAGATTTCTGTTATTACAAAGGGACAACGTGAGAATGCATTTAGCATTAACTCCGCATTCTGTAAAATATATCTAAGAATACAATAATTTTAAACAATGAAATATGTATGTCCTCCACACTCATAATTCTTTTAATATTTAATTTTAAAGTAGCAAAACCGCAACAACCGAATTCCAATTCCCTGTATCTCTAGAACTATAAATCAGATCTTTACTTAATTTATATGAGACCAAATGCAAAGTATACCCTCCCAAACAAAAAAACTTTTCCAAATTGGTAAATAAATGACGAGTTCTGAGGTTACAAACATAAAAAATACAGCCGAATTGTAAACCTCTTCCTTTTTGAGAAGTCTATTTTAATACAATTCTGTCTAGATCGTGATAATTGCCATCTAGTAGTCCTAGTAACTACTTAACGGATTTGGCATAAAGATATTTGCGTGAATATATTTTTTTATAATTCTGTAGGTACTTCATCCACAAATTGTTTATCTATATACTCATACATTATAGATTGTTCTTCTTATATTACTAGATAGCAAATAAGCAGATGGCTCTCCTGATGGAAAGAAAAACCATCGCCTACAGACACCAAAGATGTTAATGGTGCGTTGCTATCCGTGTGGTGGGATAGTAATACCACGTGCATAAGTCTACCGGCTTCCTTACACTCCTAACCGGAACACGACAATGACAAGCATTGACGCTGTTGCAGCATGAATAGATAAGGCGGTGGTATCAAATACCCGGGTGAGCCGTTGCGGAACTCTACGACCTAGTAATTATTTAAACCAAAGTTCAGGTTATTAAACCATCCTCGAATTTATCACGATCTTCGGATTGCTTAAACAGCAGTATACTTTAGAGTTTAATACATCTTAATGTCCTGAGTCCTAACCGATCATTAGGGCAAGGTGGCTTACGACCAGGGCTATACTCTGAACATCACTATAGGCACATCTATGTATTAATTACAAATATACTATATGTAAATCCTCTTTTTATTAGATGACTAGCTGACCCGGCAAACATTGTTTTGCCATATGTATTATTCCTAGAAAGGTGAAAATTTAGGGTTGTATGTATTTTTGTATGCTATACCATAAAAAAATAAAAACAAAAAATTTTATCCAAAAATTAAAAAATAATAAAAAATAAAAAATTTAGATGTTGGACGATTCTCAGACCTACCCAATAGGCACAAAAAATTTCATGAGAATTGGTCCAGCCGTTTCGGAGGAGTACGGTAACTAGCATTGTGACACTGGAATTTTATATATTAGATAAAAACTTCAACATATGTTTTGGATTTACAGCGCGTTATAGTGACATACGAGCGATTATATAGAATGATAACGTCGTTATGTAAACAGGTAGTGCACTAAACAAAACTTTTTATGATATTTATTGGTATAAACTTAAATTCAGCTTTCTAGTGTCTTGGTTAACTTCTTGGCACATAGTTTCATGCAAGTCTTTTGGGAACAGGCTAAGGACAGTGGCGTAGCTATCGTAAGGCCATGTGGTGTAGGGCACCAGGGCCCGGTGCCACCTAAGTTTTAAAAAGAAAAAGTAGCCAGCTTTCGAAGCTAGCAAACCTCGAGCTTGCTCACAAAAATTTATCTACGCAATCGGGCTCTTGTCTACCTGATTACGCAATTGGCTAACAAGCGTATTAAATGATTTCGTCTTTATAATGTAAGTAATATTTTATGTTAATGCTTACAGAGGGTCGTACTTTGTCTACGAGCCAAACAGTATACTGCCTAAAGTGAGCAAAAGGACGTGGGGGACGCAATCTTTTCATTACGATAACGTCGCCTCTGCTATGCTCACGTTATTCGCAGTTCAAACAGGAGAAGGGTGGCCACAGTAAGTGATTCTGTCATAATAATAAGTCTAAGTTAAATCTTAAATATGTAATACAGTACAATAATCTATTATAAAAAGTATCTTCACGCCCGTATCCCCGAAGAGGTAGGCAGAGGTACAACGAGTGCAATCACGATTAGCCGAAGATACTCGGTTCCACAATGGTTCCCAGCCTATCGAAAACCGGGCACTTTCCAAACCGTAACGTTGATTTTATTAGAAAACTAAAAAAACATCTTTTTATTTTATTGCCCGACTCGGGAATCGAACCGAGGACCTCGTGTGGTCTACTCCGACACCGGACCACTAGACCACAGAGGCGACCTATTATTATGCACTAAAATGTGGAAAACATGCCTAAGTTTACTGATTACCCTATTCGGCTCAGATCATTAGATCCGGGATGATTTGATTGAGTCGGGTAAAAAATATGATTGAGGTTTTTTTGTACAAAAATATCAGAAGCTGGTTGGAGTCTAGACGTATTGTGTTATAACCTCCGTGCCTTAGACCGCACATAAAGTTATCGATTCCGGTTATGGTCAGAGTGATAATATAGGTTACTGATCTATATTATCACTCTGACCATAACCGGAATCGATCATAACCTGAGCATACGGCGCTCAAGATCACCAATCATTTCGCCAACCGGCAATCAGTGAATCGTGGTGACCTCAACGTTTAGTGCGATTCGTTTGACTTCTATGTATTGCAAAGAACTGCGGTGATATTTTTTTATGAATAGTATAATATTCACGTATATATGATATTATATAAGTAATATTTTTTTTCTATATTATAAGATAGCAAACAAACAGATGGGTATCCTGGTGGAAAGAGTCAATCATCGCCTGTAGACACCAAAGGTGTTAATGGCGCGTTGCTATCTTGTGGCGAGGTTTTAATGCCACATGCATAAGTTTACCGGCTACCTTATCCTCCAAACCAGAACATGACTGTGACAAGCACATAGACAAAGGTGGCCATTTTACAAATAAAGTGATCTCAATTTAAAAGGCCATTTTAAAATAAACACACATGGAGCCGAACGGTCCATACAATGTGGTCGAATCCTGTAAGTCTAAAAGTATTGGTTTTCGTTTTACATTATTTATAGACAGTCCAATTTGTAAAGATTTTCTTTTGAATTCGCTCACTGCCTTATTTCTTAATTTAATTTTACTAAATATTGTATGTATGTATTTTTCTTGTTTTCAGAGTATTACAAAATTCAATGGCTGCCACTTACGAAGACAGGGGACCCATACAAAATTTTCGAATAGAAATGTCCATATTTTATATCGTTTACTTTGTAGTGTTTCCGTTCTTCTTCGTTAACATATTCGTAGCCTTAATTATTATTACATTTCAAGAGCAGGGTGAAGCAGAGTTGCAAGATGCAGAAATAGAAAAAAATCAGGTAACCATATTTCTTCTTTTATTTTCCCTTGAAACGACCTCTACACATACTACTTTCATTTTGTTTCCTTTTAGAAATCATGTATAGACTTCACGATAGAAGCACGGCCTCTAGAGAGGTATATGCCAAGTAAAAGGGGAAGCGTTAAGTACAAAGTGTGGAGAATAGTTGTCTCTACACCATTTGAGTACTTCATTATGGCACTTATTGTGCTTAACACATTGTTGCTCATGATGAAGGTATGTATTAACTTGGTTTCTAAAATACATTAAGGTGAACATAATTCTTACAATGAAAAATACATAACTATTAAAGACTAAAAAAGAGCACTGTCAATGTGAACAGTAGTAACGAGCACATCCTCAAAGTAGACTATGAATAAATAACAAAATTTCACGGGGCACATAAAATCTCTAGTTTAGTGAACGTACCTTCAATGTACACAACAGTTGCACTGAACCTATAGAGAATAATTTAATAGCTTTCTTCAATCCGAATATTAAATGGTATGCAAAAATGTTTTTAGACTATTGTGCCTAATAATTATGTCATAAATATGTAAAATGTTTGTTTGAAATGATTGTTTAATTGGCTTTATTTAGTACTGCCACACACAAACACCAAACACAACACAAGAGCATCCTCAGTGTACATTGTATTGGAATGCGCCAATGCCGAATTCGAGCCTATAACATCATACTCCCTTAAACTTTTTGTTGTTTTATATGTTGTCGTTTCCTATTGTGTATCCTTGCTTGTTATACTAAGAATTATATATCCCTATTTGTGTAAATGTTTATGCACGATATACCTCTCCTTCCTGCACAACTCAGGCTCAAATTTTAACACATTCTTTCTGTGCTAATGAATATGCAATGTAACTAATATGATTGAGCCATGGTGCATTTTTGTTGTATGTGATGCATGATATTATAAAGACATAATTATCTGTCTTATATGTTGGGCAAAATTTTGCATGATGGATGGAACGGCCTTCTGCCAAGCAATATTGTCAGTGGCTTTGGCCTGCTTCATGTTATCGTAAAACAAATTGGTAATTTAACAGTCTGAACTTCTCTTACGTCTAACAAATATCAATTGAATTACGGGAGTCCGAAGTAATATTCTTTCCTTGATTTAAATTCAATGGAAATAAATGTCATATGTGTTTAAAATCGTTCCCTTTTATTTTTCTCATTACAATTATTTTAATTTAAGCGCACATACCTATTAGTATTTATGTATTTAATTATATCCCTGTGTGTTCATGTTTGCCATTAATATAATAGGGCAGATACATATATAATGAACATTTAATACTCTGAGACATTAACCACGAATTGCATTTTATACATCGTAGTACTTAATATCATCTTTCTTACGACCTCTTGTGTCCATCAAATAACAATAAAATATTTTTATTGCCGTGGGTTTATTCGACACGTCTTCACTAATGGCAGTACTATAATCAAAATGACCTCTACTCGGATATCCTCAAGTATTCAAATATGGGGTTTACTGGAATGTTTTCTGTGGAAACCGTGTTGAAAATCATCGCATATGGTGTCAAAGTAAGTAGATGAATCACACACCTTAGACCGATCATAAAAAATTGTAAAAAAGAGTGTTTAAAAAACTTACAAATGTACTCTTTCTCTTATTAACAGGGTTTTTATAATTACATGACTGTATGGGATTATTTCTAGCCAAGTAAATATGTGTCCTTCCCTTGTTCCTTTACTGATTTCTCTCTCATAGTGATGTGCTAGAAAACCATATTATATTTGCTTGCATTGATTGTGATTATAACATGCATGGCTTCTATTTCTTACTGCAAAAACAAATGTTATATGTGTTTTATCTCCTTTTAATATCAGCTGGTGACTCAACGACATTACTTAGGTAAGTCCTATTATATAGAAACATTAAAATCGATTCTATATGTCATCAAAAGGTTAGTAAATCTTTAGTTGTATTGAATCTCAGAGAAATTTGGTGTGAGCGCCTGGCAGCATGTAAAATGGCCTTGCATGAAGCACGTGCACCGATTACAAGAAAAACTTAACATTGGTATCGACACTCTATAAAAATGGCTCGAAACGAGAGTTTAACAGGATACACATACAAATACACTTACGATTATTGGGTAAATAATGTTCTTTTATTAAAAGTAGAAATCAAATAGCATCTTGGAAGCTAAATGCTACGTTTTGGAGGTAGATAGTAGATTTAAGAAAAAACATTTTATTTTAACTAACAAAATTAGCATTTAGCTTTTAAGATGAAGTTGATTTAAGTCTAAAAAGTATTGGTTTTCGTTTTACATTAGTTTCACGAGGCTCCACCACTTCTCATGGACGTGTTAACAGTCATGAACATAGTATTTACCTTCTTCTTCCTACTTGAGACCGTTTTGAAGTTAATAGCCTTCGGATGTACGGTAAGAAACTTTTCATTATATATTTAATGCCAAGTGTAACATTTAGAATTTTATACATATTTTGTTAATTCCAGGACATCTAGCAACTTCTTGTTTAAAACAGTTGCATCCGTAGATTTGCGAAATATTAAAGATTCTTTTAAACAATACTTGATTCAATACATAATTATTGTGTGGAAAAAAGTCACATTTAAACTTACGCAAAAATTTCTAGAATCTTCAATATTTACTATATTTTAAAACACATATATGAAAGATACAATATTTCGTACCATAGTTTAGCAATAATTACCATTATAGCGACCAATATTCAATTTTGACTTGAATATATTTTGTTTATATCATTTAAATATTTGTAATATATCTAGAGTTTTTTTAACTTGTCGCTTATTTATATAAAGTATTTTGATTTGAATAAACAAATCCTAGATAACATGTAATATGATTTAGCGTATCTAAGTTTACTTTATATTTATTATATATTATTAATAAGAGAGATTTCCTGATCCCTATCCACAATAATTTAATGTTAGATTATCCTTATGCTTTTCACTCGGTGTACAGAAAGCGTACATTTGTATATATAAGGTTTTGTAATTATTTTATCATATTATATTTTAAAATATACATCAATATTTTATATTAAATAATACAAAACAGGAGAATAATTAAAAGTAATAATCACAAATGTTTGCATTTAATTACAGAATTTTTTCAAAGACCCTTGGAATACATTTGATTTCGTAACGGTCATTGGAAGTATAATTGACGCCCTTATTATGGAATTTGGCGTGAGTATTATTACATATCTAAATAAAGTTGATTTATTTTTTTGTTTATTTAAGCCTTTTGCCGTGTAATTAATTATTTTAAATTGTTTTCGCTTTTTTCACTTGCAATAAAATAAAGTTGTATATCCTGATTACAGAGCGACCTCACTGAAAACTGTGCTGACATTTCCTGTCAGCAGGTAACGGATCAATTGTATATTGCTAGGAAATCTAGACTTTTGTATCTACTTCGGAAATGGTTTTGATTGTTCTAAAAGATCTGATGTAGCGCTAGAAGATTGACGTTTTGGTCTATAGCCGCTTATGACATAGGAATCGTGTGCTAGGAGTCTGTTGTTCTAACATGCATACTTTAGACAAAAAGCTTTTAATAGAGAATAACGCATAAATGCTTAATTTTTTTTGATAGCGAAATGAAAAACTGTGTTTGTTGGTATTTTGTCTATGGTGTGTATTAAGCATTAGATTTGAAGTGTTACTGGTTTGATGTGTTTCTTGTAACCAAAATATTCTAGAGATCGTTTGCTAACATAGTAATATTTGCTAATTTTTGCAATTTAGCCAAGCATACTGAGTTAAAGTTTGAATTTGGAATAGTAGATCCCAAATTTTGATTGGTAGCAAAGAGTTTCTTTCGTTAGTTTGAAAAATATTTAGATAAATCAAGTTTACTAGAAATCATACCCTATCTTAAATTCTCCTTTGGCTGAAATTAATATGACCATTGTTATTTAGACCTGCTGAATCATGGAGCTTTAGAAATATATTTAATTCTGTACTGCGCTTTATTATATCTATTTTATTTGCATTTCCAAATTCACAACACATAAAAAGTTGTGACCATCCCAGTTCATAAAAGATTTGGGTCGTTGATATTTTCGATATAATTCATATAAACGACACATTCATACGAAAACTTAAAAAAACATGTTTTACAATTTTAGAATAGTCTATTGATTTTATTTTGTTAGATACACATTAATACTAAATTACTTATAGGAGTATAGCTTGTCATTTTTTTTCTATTTACTATACAATTTGGAGATGACAGTAGCGATATATGAATAATTATCAAAAAATTATACTTTAAGCTGAGATTTTTAAATTGTGTTATTTTATTAAGCAATTTATCTAAAAACTGATTCTTATAAATAAAATCATAACATCGCGTTGGTTTCTTTCCGGCAAAGGTTTGCTTGTTGGTTGTCGAGATGGATAAATAATAATAAATAGATAAATATTCCGGGACCAATTACACGAACTGATCTAACCCCAAAGTAAGCAAATTATTTGCTTGTGTTATGGGTGTT
>DWBA01000015.1:0-22208 GCA_018236825.1 Apodemia zela | reverse complement strand
ATTCCTACTAATACTGAAGCAACTAGTAACACGTGATGTCTATGAAAACGACCACCGCGCAGTCTATTGGACGATTGTCTGATAAACTACAATATATTAAAATGATTCCATATCGTTGTAATAAAATAAAATATTTAAAACATTTGGGATCCTAATATAGAAAGGTAAAATATAAAATTATTGCTTACAGAGTAATAGTATTGCGAAGATAAGAGACCTTAGGCCTAATAAAAAGGAACAACTACAAATAACATATTATTTACAGATACTTAAGTGTAGGGGTTTGAAAGTAATATTTGGCTAAAATACCATAGGAATACATGATTTTCGTGAAAATATTATCCTAAACGACATGTAAATTGGTATAAAAACATTAAATTAATTGATAAAATTGTGATCTCGAGTGAGTATTTCTGATTATTATGCTCAGTTCGTATTATTCATTATGACTCGTTACCCTGTGAGTTGTTTAGAGATTTATTCATTTCGAACAGTATAAAAATGAGATTCATAAGTACGTAAGAGTATAGGACCTTATCGTCCAAAGGTACTCACATCCTAACCTAACAGATCCTTCCTATAAACCTTATTCAAAGTTTCCACTTTTTGGCGGATTTCATTTCAATTCAAATTTTATAAAAATAAGAATTATTTTTAACGCAACAGAACACAACCGTTCTGTTTAAACTTATTTTAGTTACGTATGCGCATTATTAATTATCAATTGATACAATATGATATTTGAGTTTAAAGCGAATTGATTTTTGAAATTTTTATATGTCAGAACGGTACATTATCGTTTTGGCTAATACAACCAATTTCACACAGTTATCGATTAATGTAATTTAACAAAATTAGCTTAGACCGTAGCTAATAATAGTTTTTTTCCTCTAACACGACGAGAGCGTTCAGGTTTTACATTTATATATTATTTTTCTCAGAATTTGTTTTTCGTGTTTTTTCTTACAATTAAAATACAAAATTTGTTTGGTGTTTTTGTTATTCAGAAAATTTAAAATACATACAATACTTATGTATATGATATTATCATTTGTGTTAATATTAGCTTCGTTAGGGTGGCAACAATGAGATATTTTTTCACAGAGAGAGAGTAGAAACGTACCTAACGTTAGACAATATTTTTATTTTTAGATATAGTTGTAACAAATTGGTTGTACTTTGGACATATTTATTTCATACGAAAGAGTTGTGATAAAGGTCAAAGCGAGAATATGTTACTCATTGTTGTTATTTCAACCAATAATAAGTTTAAGCAATATGGAACGAAGTTATGTATGCAGTATTGATATATTAATTGTTATAAATCATGTATATGTATTATTTGTTGATAATTTTACTATTTTAGGTATGAAAAAGCGAAGTTTGTTCAGCTTCAGTTATTATGAGTAAAACAAAGGTGAGTCTAATATTATGTAACATATATTCTCGCTTTTACGGTCCTTTTTGTGGGGTAGAGTTAAGCTTTTTCATGGTTATAGGTTAAGTCTATCGTTGCCTTTTAAATTGTCTTTTTATAAGAGCTAACGCCACTAGAATAGTAATAATTGGTACTCGACCGTCATAACCAAAATAATATGTTATCGATTGGTTATGTAATTCTTACGTATTTTTGTTTTATTCGATGACTTAGTCAAAAGGCTTTAGCAACTATGGTCTTCACCGTTCATAGTCCAGCTAATAGCTAGTTTAATAAAATAATATTATATAGGACTAACAAGTCCATTGGTTCGGTAAAGTTAAAAGATGTTATTTTTTCTATGCTATAAGCGTTAGCTTTTGCCAAAAGAAGTTTGGTGGTGTAAGATGCACCTCAGTGAAGGACATAGTCGGTGTTGTGGTCGCCACGTTATAACCGGAGCTGCGGCTGCGGCTGCGGCTGCGGGCGCGGCGCGGCTCAGGCGCGGTGGCGCGCGCGCGGCGAGCGGCGGCGCTTGCGGCGCGCGTCGCGGGCGAACACGATGTTGGCGGGGTCGTCCGCCAGCGCGGGGTACCGCCCCGCCGCGTGCACCGCGCGCGCCGCCCACCCGTCCACCACGCCGTGCGAGATCAGCTCCTCCTGCACACGTTTTTAATAAGGGTTTTTTCAAGAATTATTTCGACCATCGTTTTTATAATCTAAATAATGTAATCTTTAACCTGCTCTTGGTGTATATACATTGACTTATTATTACTATGGACGTCGGGTCCGAGTCAAATGAGCTACAAAACTCAAAAAGAGCTACAATTCCGCGTTAGTCACTATACGTCGAAATTAAACCGTGACGTAATGAATTTAGTATTTAAATTATCTTGTTAACATTTCTATTCTTGTGATGTGTAATTAGGACATTTTTTTCGGAATTTTAGTATGAGACCCGATGTTAATTTTGCCGCGTGGCATTCAATGAGCGATATACTCGGTGTGTCACAAAAAAGAATGCACATCATGAAACGCGTCAATTAGTATTCTTAATTATAAATCCACCTCTGAATTTTTTTTTATGATTTAAATATAGTTTTTTTATGAAATCAACTTTACCTTATCCGAATAAAGTATGGCTTTCTTTATTAAATATCTGCAAATTTCAAGATTTAAATATTTTAGGCTCTACTAACTTGACTTAATTTTTTTTTTCTTTTTGTCAACTCTTTAATCAGTGGTAAAAGGCGTCGTTTACTTTTATTTTTATAATTGTTTATCAAAAAAATTACATATTATGTTAAAAATGGTCGCAATGATGGATTCAGTAACCGTGAGTAAAGTGAGTACTTTGCGCTCGTAGCTGTAATCCTGTGACAGGTTGAATATATAATATATAAGGCAGTAGTAGGCACCTTCTCCTCCTCGGTCCAGTGCGCGCGGCCCTCCCAGCCGGCGGCGACGAGCGCCTTCTCCCGGTCCCAGGCGCGCGCGGCGGCGCGCTTGTGCGCGTGCTTCAGCAGCCGCGCGCGCTCCACGCCCGCCTCCACGCCGTACCGCAGCACGATGGCCGCCGGCGCCGAGCCCGCGCCCACGCCGTGCACGCGCACCTGACACACGCACACACACATACACTTTACATACATACAATTTACTTACATGTGGTAACACATGTGAAACAATTACTATTAACGAAATGAGTATGTACCTACATTAATAGTATCATTGCAATGTCAAATTATGTTAGTTAGAAAAAAATTATAATTAGTAATGTAAAAAACAATATTATATATATCAAAATTGTGGAACGTCAATTTGTAAAATGCTTATAATAAATACACATTCAAATAAACCTATACTGAATTAATACTAAAATAAGTAATCAACAATTTAAAAAAAAACAATAACAAACAATAACAAAAAACATACATTTACATATACACAAAAAATTATCAGGAAAAGATTGTTTGTTTATGGTTCCAATTTTTTTTTCTTATGCACATAAATATCAAACAATAAGTTTGTCTTAAGTTTTGCATCGCCAATGGAATATCATATCCCTAAAAAAGTTACAGAAGAGTAGTCCGGTGTCGCTGTTACAGGCTACAGCCCTTCAGGCTAGCAGCTATTTTCGTCTCGAAAAATACAGAAAGCTTATCAATAATTGTTAATGCTTATTAACTATCTGACGCATATATAATGCCCAATACATCATTTTACCAGCTACCTTACCCCCTAAACTGGAATACGACAGCAAAAAGCACCGACAAAATGGCAGGAATATAATAGTCGTACCAAACCCAGACTAAACATTACAAAACTCTACCACCTAGAAATTAATGACACCTTTAGACTTCTCTCGCCTTAGGTAAAACGCTTGGCAGTGGTTAATTCCTTTTAGAAGATGTCTGAAAATTATTTATCCAGCTTGTGTAATAATTTTACTCACCTCTAATCCTTGATCATTAGTCTCATCCTGTGACACGTTAAACTTGCCAGATAACCGCCGTAGTTCTTCCATGTCGTCTCTAATTTTTAGGGAATTGTCCTTCACGAAATAGAACACATCTTGGTCGTGTATACTGAAGTGGACATCTAGGAAGTACGAGTTATTAAAGACCGTAGTGATAACATCTTCTACAACACTGTTCGCTCCATCGGCTACACTTATAAAAGCCTTCCCATCGACTCTTGATATAAGTACACCTTCTCCGAACACGCCCTTCTTGTAAGAAACTCTCGGAAGAAGATTTCGAGTTATAGGTTCCATCTTGAGCAATGGTGTTGGAACGAATTCCAAATCAGCTAGCTTGTCATTAACCTGAAAAGTAAAAAGAGATCGTATTAGATATTTATTCTATATTTTCATACCAATTTTGCTATGCACCGTATAGATTAATCAAAGAAATGAAAAGATTTTACAGTGCTTAATTCTGTTCCGTTATGTCCCGTTTCCTAGACATATTTAGCCCTGTAAAATGGGTGTGTATGTTACATTTTTACAACTATTTAGATTATTTTGGTCTATGGCCTATGCTTCAAAATATAACAAAAAAATGCAAAAGTGCTCACAAACCTGAGAAGCGTTTACTCAACAAGCGTTTACGTTACAAACTAGATATTTTAGAATAAATGTTCCAATGACATTTTTTGCCTGGAATAATAACTTTGTGGAACCAAGAGGTTTTCCGCAACAGTATGTGTCGGGAATACTTGAAAAAATAGTGCAATAGCCGGCAACACAAATACAATACAGACCGGCAACGCACTTGCAAGATCTCTGGTTTTGCAGCTGTTCATGGGCGGCGGCGACTCTTACCACGTGAGCCTCCTGACCAATGGCCCCCACTCCTTCAAAAGTAATAGGTCACATTTGTAATAGTATCGATGAAGAAATTATACAGTACTTACTTTTTCAATGATGCATTGCAATCCAGACATAACTCCAAAGTCAGGAGCCAATTGGGGAGTCGTCACGGATGTCATCGGTTGGAATATCATATCAGTTATGTATTTAGCGCCCATCATTTTATTCAAATCGTATCCATATAACTGAAGCCAGTTGCCTAAGTTAGTCATATACGGAACATTTTGATTTCTGTTTACTGGATCGTTGTTTCTGAATCTATAGATAAATATATCGGTTGGAAGACTTAATTTAGTTGCCAGGTGCTCCCAACTTGGTGTCATCCATTGACCGACTACCGGGTCATATAATCTGTTTTCTAAATACACCAAATTAGTGTTAAAGTCGAATATGCCACCTTGGAAGTCAACGGGCAAAAAGAATCCCGCATTAGTGTCTTTCACTATTTTACCAAAAGGACTTCGTTTGATTTCTTTTATTATTTCACCGTTTACATCAAAAACAACTAATGGGGAACCATTAAAATCTGTAGCAACATAAAACCTTTGATCTTCAGTTTCAATGCACGTTAAGAAATCTCTTTGATCGTACAACAATCTTACAGTCTTTTCAGTCTTAGGATAATGCATATGCGTAATAAGGTTCGGAGATTGAGGATTAGTATAAAAGAACTGAGTAACATTATCTTTATCATCTTTCCAAGCAACGAGACGGTTTCTGTTATCATAATAGTACCACATTTGAAACTTGTCTCTCTCAAAGGCATGAACAAATTGTCCACGAGAATTGTACCTATACTTTTGTTCTCCGCGTCTAATAACGAACCCTCTGCCATCGTAACTGCTGAACTCAATATCACCATATTGTACGACTCGGTCACCTATATCGTAGCCAAGATAACGTTTCTCCCCATGTTCAATAATTCCTATGATGTTACCGTTTTCATCATAGACATATTTCCAGTCGTCTTCAGAACCCAGAACTTCCATTAGATGTCCGTCGTAATTGTAGCTAATTCGTTCGTTTGATGATGTGTCCCCAATCATCATCTTCTTTGACTTAATACGATTTCTCGCATCGTATTCCAGTTCAAGGCGGAATACGTCGAATGATTTTATATTTATTAGAACTGTTTTGATTCTGCCATGATCATCGTAATCTGTTATGGTGAAGTATTGCTTGCTTGTGTCTTGCATTACAGATCGATTGAAGGTGTTTCTATAGATCCTTAAATCGCTAACACCTTCCAAAATACCTAGATTTTGGTTATATTTCAATCTTAATTGAGGTAGCTCCTTGCTGTTAATGTTCGTATCAATCGTTGATAGTCGAGCGTTACCATCATACTGATATTTGAAATGTGCATTGCTTAATCCACTCTTCGAATTGAATTTCATTTTCTCGTCTTTGAGTATCCCAGCATGATATTTATAGTCTTGTTTTAACTCATAGTCAGGGTCTACAATTTCAACATTTTTAACAAGGTGTGAGCTTTCATGATAGACATATCGAATTGAAGATGCTCCAGCTAAGATTGTTTCCAGTTTTCCAGTACTGTCATAAACATATAGAATTTTGCCAGATTGATGAGGAAAGATTTTCGATAGAATATGTCCATCGTCATTGTAAAGAATTTCATACGGATGTCTGTTCATTGGAGAAAAGTACTGATATTTGAAAAAGCCAAGTGAGGTCATGAGGGCAAATGTATGGATATGCCCTCTAGGTGTAGTCAAATTTTGTAGAGCACCAGAATCGTCGTAGTCCAATAGATAATCACTACCTCTAGGTGTTGTTACTTTTAGTGGTAGACTGGTAAACATATCTCTGAATGAATAGGCTAACGAAGAACCATCCCCGTATCGAATTTCGTGCAATCTGCCTGCTCTATCATATCCGTATGTTTCGTTTAGGTCGCCCCATCTCCAACTTGTTAACCTGTTGAACCTATCATAGTCTAATTCAACTTCAGCAAAGATGCCACTTCGAGGTCCCCATTTCACTGGTCGAGCCATTCTATCATAAGTTACATTCAATAACTCAACTTTGTCATCCATAAATACAGCGACAGTCGAAGTATCTCTATCATATTCCAAAGTAAGGAGATTCTCGCCATTTACCCTTAATTTTCGGCCTATCTGAGCTACAGCTTTGCTGCTCTTTCCCTTATTCGACTGCAATCGCCGTAAGAAATATCTCCATTCAAATCTGTTTGCTAAATCACCTCCTACTTCAGTTCTTTGCTTGGCTGGTACAGGATAGCTCTCGCCTAGAATAGGGTCGATTTCAGATAGAATAGTGTAAGGAACTGTATCTGTTGATATAACGTGTCCCCATGGCATGCTTGATGATATGCTACCGTCAGTCGAAATAATTGTTTTCTTTTCCGATTCTCCAACTCTTGTATTCACAGATGAACCTTTTATAAGAATTGAAATTGGTTTTCTATTATTTTCGCTGACCAAAACAGTAGCGCCTTTGATACTCAAGTCAAAAGTAAGATTGATGATTCGACCTGTAGGCGTCACAGCTGAGGTGAGTCTTCCAAATTCATCGTATTTGTAAATATAACTTCTTCCTGTGCTGTCATATTTAACCTTCAAAAGCCCAGTAGTTCCGTGGTAGTCGAATGTAACGTTAAAGTTATCTGGTGTTCTTAGTTCTTGAAGCATTTTCATTCTAGACATTTTGAGTCGACATTTCTGTCCTTTAGTGTTTTCTATGGAATTTACAAGACTAGAGTAATCACGCAATAAGAACACTTTATTACCCGCTGCATCAGTCACAGTGCTTAGTTTACCGTTGCTTGTGTTGACTGTGTACGTAAACACATATTTGTTTTCTCCTGTCAAAATATTTTTGGTCATGACATGCTGACCAAATCTGTTAAATATGTAAATCTCTTGCGTATCAGGGGAGTATATTTCGTATTCTCTAGCACCACTAGCATCAGGGATACTCGCCATAACTGATCTTATTCGGTAGTTAGCTTGATCTGCTATATGAACTATGCCATCAGGACTTACAGTAATTGCTGATATGGTATTAAATTTCGAGTTGGAAGCCAAGAAATGATCAGCTTCAAAACAATCACAACCTTTTTCCAAGCAATTGCACTTAGATTCAGCTCCTGCATAAAGTGAAATCTTACCATCGGTGGTTATTAGTCTAACTCTATTAATTCTTTGAGAGTCACTTTCTGCTACATATAGATCACCAGCAGCTCCGAATGCAATACTTTGAGGCATAACCAAGGTTGCATATGTGGCGAGCTCCATATCGTAACCTGTTAAGGGTGAAGGGCAATGCAATGGTCTTCCAGCAATCACTTTTACTCTACCATCAGGTGCCATTTGTAAAATCATGTGATCATCAATTATATGCAAGCTATTATCAAGTGGGTTAATCGCTAGCTCAGTAGGCCATCGCAAGTGGACTTCTTCTACGCTTAAAGTACCTTCGCATGGTATTGGCTTCCAATGTGCTCTGTGCATGTGGTTTCCTATTACTGTTGTTATGATTCCATCTCGGTCGACCATTCGAATGTTTGTGCCATCGGCAAAGTATAAGACGTTATCAGTCGATACAGCCACTCCCTTGGGATAAGCCAACTTTGCATCTCTCGCTAGGGCTCCATCTCCACAGTGAGCTTCATCTCCAGGTAAACATCTTTCACCAGATCCAACAACTGTTTCCCAATTTCGATCGGGGTCACTGAAGTCATCTGTGTTGCGAACTTTGATGATTTGATGAGATTCGGGATCAGATATGTAAAGAGTTCCATCTAGCGGAGACAGCGCCATGTGGTAACGATAGGAGACTCGAGTGGCACTGGAAATAAAACAAGACAATTTGAAACATGTAAAATTTTATAACTAAATTCCTTAAAGTTTGAATGTCTTCTATTTAGAAAAAGTATATTATGTAATAATCTATAATAAAAATAGTAGTATCGGTGACAGCACATACTTGTGAGGTCCTGGATCTCCAAACCTAAGGGATGGTAAAATGATTTGAATAGGACTAGTTGCTGTTCTTTGAATCACTTTTACATTCAAAATTCGTTTTTTTTTCAATGATATTAGTAGGTCAGAATTTAAATAAAAAGTTACAATGTTTTACAGCTCGAAAATTGAACTGGTGAATCACAATTCGTGTGTAGGGGTCATTTGACATTAGATAAGAATGATATCATACTGATGTCTTGACTCAAGGTGTAAAATATGGCTAGATTATTTTGTATTTGTACATGATTTTAATCAATAAAAGTTTATGATAGTTTCACTGTTGGGTAGTTCCTGTTAAGATTGACGTAGTCCATGTCCCCCACGAGCAGGGGGTCGGGCGGCACAGAGCACACTACTCACTTGAGGCGCACGAGCGTGCGCGCGGCGCCGTCGGGCTGCAGCTTGCGCACGAGGTTGAAGTCCCCCACGAGCAGGGGGTCGGGCGGCACAGAGCACACTACTCACTTGAGCCGCACGAGCGTGCGCGCGGCGCCGTCGGGCTGCAGCTTGCGCACGAGGTTGAAGTCCCCCACGAGTAGGCTGCCGTCGGGCGCGGCGGCCAGCGCGGCGGGCGCCAGCAGCCGCAGCCGGCGCGCGGGCCCGCCGCACTCCGCGCCGCACGCCAGCGCGCGCTGCCGCCCGTCGCCCATGCTGGTGATCAGCAGCCGCGGCTTGTGCTTCAGGTAGATGTTCGTGCCGTCGCCCTTCTGTAGTATGCCTGCGCCACCAACGACAACCATGCCTCACCAAAATGTTATACTCAATTAATACTAAGGATTTTCAATTTTAAAATTAAAACTTATTTCACAAGCAAATAATTTAGTTACTTTGTGGTTAGATCAAAAACCCGCGCGAGACGTTGCGAAACTCTACTACCTAGTAGTCACAATGGTAATGACACGTATAGCAAAACGTTTGCCTTTTACCAACTGCCTGGCAGAATGGCCAATGGTCTATTCTTCAAAGGGGGCGAATCCCTATTAGGAACCTATACACAACTATATATTTATCAATACGCAATCAGGTTAATTCATAGCTATCATCTTAAAGAAATAAATTACTCGAAATCTAATATTGTATTTTATTTCAATATACTATAAAGATTATTTTTTTAAACTCATACAAATTTAAACACTACTATAAATAAAAAACTTCAAACGATATTAACCTTCTCAATATGCATTCACCATGTTCTTTCCCTAATTTGAAAAAAATATTGTGGCTTTTAAAAACGCTAAATATATAATTACAACGTTGCATAATTACCTTCATGGAAGTTGTATCGATGATGAATATCCAGGTTCCATCCTCCGACATCAGATATGCTCATATCATGGCCGCTCAGCTTCGTAGTCTGAACATTCCAAATGATATCTTTGCAATCGGTGTACTGATATCCAACTTTCACCAGCGCTGTGGTGACTCCATACACTCTTTGGCGATAGACGTTCAATCTATTCCAAGGATACGTGAATTTTATCACGGGGTCTGCTTCAAATATCTTCTCGAACAATATCCCCTCAATGGTAATCCTCAAATGTATCAGAGCTAATGTTGGAGGCACTTTTTCAGGAGTCAATTGTAATTGTATCGTTGACAGGTAACCAGCAGCTCGAGAACTGTGATACACTAGGTTTAAGCCAGTGCCCGGTATTTGTAAACTTTCTTGTACCACCTGTAAAAATAAATTATAATATATACGTTTATTATATAGGTACTTATAAACTTACACGAAAAATGGCTTAGGATTGATGATTCGCAGGATTAATACTTCGTCTCAAGTAGGCTTCACGACTAGGTCAACGAGGCTAATATAGAATATTCAAGTAAGTATATTTTCTTTTTGTTTCTATACACCACCATAATTATAGTAAATATAAAATAGATACTAGATCATTAGTACAAAAAAACTGTAAACCGGTTGACCCTGCAGGTCATCCTTGAAACTTCCCCCTAAATTAAGGTATTTTAAGCTCAAAGGAGCAAAAACTGAAAAAAAATATCTTCACGCCCGTAACCCCGAAGTGGTAGACAGACGTACAACAGTACAAGACAGAGGTGCACCCACGATTAGCCGAAGATACTCGGTTTCACAATGTGATAGGTGCAAGCCTATCGCCAACCGGAGACTTATCCAAACCTGGGCAACGTTGTTTTTATCAGAAAACTGAAAATAACACATTTTTTTGAATTGCCCTACCCGGGAATCGAACCCAGTACCTCATTTGGTCAACACCAATACCAGACCGTAGACCACAGAGGCGTCAGTTGGAAATTACATATAATTTAAATTTGGAAGGACATTAAGTACAAAATACAACACTGGTGTTAAGCATACTAAAATAAGTTAATTAAACCAAGATATTTTAAAGGACCACCATAATGTCGCTATTTTGTTATTTAGCGTAACTTTTTATGCAATTTAAATTTGGCAATATACGAAGCAAAAACATACACTTATTTAATGATGTAAAATATTATAAAGGACGATTATAATATTATAATTACCTGAGATTCGGCTAGAATAGCGCTTTTATCAGGACAGGCGCCTTGGAAGCCATGCTTCCAGGTGGCCAGCACCACTGGCTTCATAGTATCGTAATCGTGCGCGAGGCAAGCTTGCGGAGGACCCATGCCGGTTTTCTCGTCCGATGTCGACATTATTACCTCATCAATTATTACAACCTAAAATCATATTTTTATTAATTGCCTGCTTCGTTGATGAAGAAACTGTAACTTAATTTTGTGGTACCTAATATTACAATAGTTTAGAAGATTCAAAAATAAGAAAATCTAAAATGCACGACTCGTATTGCTATTTACTCATTTGATCGAAAAGAAATAATATGAAAAATATCAATAGGTATCTATTTATGCTAAAAATTAAAGAAAATTAGGTACAGTTTTTGTACGTATAAATTATAATAAAACGAAACATAGTTAACTATTTGAAATAAAAAATCCTTCTAGGACAAAACGAGTCTATCAAAAAATGGATTAAAAAATGATGGAGGATTTTTCTCAAATCGTATTTCTAAGCTACATAATTGATACTGCTTTACGAAAATATTTTTCAAGTTATTTTATAATTTTCGCTTGATATCTATCTTTATATGATATCTTTTACACTAAATTAGTTTTTGAAACTTGCATTATCTACACAATGGTATCTGTGTGTTTTTTTATAGGATAGCAAACAAGCAGATGGGTTTTCTGATGGAAAGAGTAAACTATCGCCAAATCGGAAAGAGACACCAAAGATGTTAATGGTGCGTTGCAATCTTGTGGCGAGGTCTTATTGCCACATGCATAAGTTTACCGGCTATCTTACCCTCCAAACCGGAACACTACAGTGATAAGCACTGACGCTATTGCGGCAGGAATAGGCAAGGCGGTGGTACCAGACCCGGGCGAGACAATGCTGAACTCTATCACCTAGTACTGTGTACTAGCAAGAGTATAACAATAGAAACAGTTGCAAAAATAACGCAAAAAAAATCGATTGCAGAACACTGAATTTATTATTTGCATTGTGTATTTGTGTCATGTTATATTGCTGTGTTGATATTTTTTTATGATGGGCTTTAGATTCATATATTTTATAAAAGTTTTAAATAGGTACATACAATACTAACATGCAGATAGTTCTCCCAATGTAAAGGGTTAAACCACAGCTTATGAACATCAAAGATGTTAATGATTGGAAAAGTAAATTATGCATGGGGCATCATGTTTCCGCCACACCAACGAACCAGTAGCATCTTCGGTGCTATTAGCGATGGTTGTCTCTTTCCATCACAAGAATTACCTGCTAGTTTGATAAGTTTAGTTATCCTTACCTCATTCCAAGGCACGAACACAACTTGTGTAGAACGCTTAAATGGTGCTCTACCAAAGTGAAGAGTTACAGCCCCACCTCCGTTTACCAACAGATCAAACCAACCATCTTCTCTCGTTAAAGTGAACCCTTCTAGCGGGGTTGACGTTGATACTCTCACTCCAACTAATCCAGAACCCAAGGACGTGACTACTCTTCCTCTAATCACTGCTGACCGACTGAAATTGACACAAATTAAATGGTGAAAGTGAAAATGTATTTTAAGAAATCAAGTGAAAACGTGATATTAAAGTGAATAGGAATAAAATCTAAAAATACAAAATCCAAGGATCTTTACTTTTGAAATTGATTGAAATACCAGGTAGGGATAAATTTAAACTACGTTCAAATCATGATAGTGAAGACCTAATGTTACTGCTACTTAATACAGTAAAAGAAAGTTATTTGATACAAGTTTTCATCTACATTAGATAGCGTGAATATAACCTAGAAACTACTCATATATGATATACATTTAAATAAAAAGCGTAACACAAATATCACAGGACATTTCATAGGTATTCAAAACATGCATGTACAATAAATACAAATTAATGTTATTGCTAATAAATTACATAAAGTCCAATCACTCCTAACCAAATCAAATATTTTCTTACCTCGTATTGAAGTGATTCCAAAACATACTGCGCAGCGGAAAGGCGAGAAATGACATAGAATAAGTAATATCATTAGATATATTATAAGAAGAGGAAAATAAGGGCATGTTTTTAGCAGTTAGTTCTTTAAACAAAAACATGCAAGTGCTGAATTAGCATTTATTTGTTAATATAATTAATATTGTTTATTTAAAAATAAATACAATCGTTAAAAAGAAGTGAAAGGGAATAAAATAAATGTGATATCTTACATAACTAAAACACTTGGGATCGACTGGGGCACAACATTGCGTATCTGATATATATATTTTTATGATCCAATTATATTAATTTTATGATCAATTGATATGATTGAATCTAGGACTAATAAACTCTGGACATGCAAAGACAAAGTTTGAGACTCAAACTTTGAGACCACTTGAATAAATGGGTAGTAACAAAATTTATACTAATTTTTTATAATGGACCTAGCAAGTGCAAGCGCGTATTATCTTTATTTTTCTGCAATGCATCCGAAAATACTAGTCATGTGAAAATACACAAAATCTTAAAGATGACAAAACATTCGCAATCCGTTTATGATTAACATTTTCCGAGCAAAATTGATTAAACATACATCATTTTTCACTATCAGGAATCAAACTAAATTCAGTTCTAAGTTAAAATAAAACGGATTAATTTCTTATAATTGACAATATGTTATTCTAATAATTTATTTAAACTAAAATCCTAAATAATTAAAGTTTGAAAGTAACGACATGTCCAGTGATTTAAACGTCCAATAATTTAATCTATCAATAGACCTGCACTGTTCTAACAGATGACATCAAACATTTATTCTCACCTTTCGTTAAACGTTTCCTGTTTGGCGTAGTTCTGAAGGCTACCTTCGTCGATGAGGAATTTCATTCTTTCGAAAAAGGAGGCGGTAATCGCTGGAGGTTGTTTACGCAATAGGATGTCGGTTGGCTTCGGTGAAGATACACAAAGCTGGCTTCCTTTGCAAGCGGCGGTTTGACAACACTCAGGATCTTCACAGTCCACTAGACCATCTTGAAAAATAATGTTATAATTGGTCAATCAGTTAATAAAGCAAGCGCCAACATTTAATTATAGAAGAGTTTTATAATTACGCCACTGAAATATTCATTGTGTTTGAAATTTTAGGTTTAGTTAATTAAGCTGGAGGTGAACTGCGATTGATTCGCTATTTCAATGATAGAGTAACACGCGTGTGCATGAAACTGATTTTTTTGTCTACAATCGTCCAGAATAACATGAGCTTCACAGGGCATAAAACAAATTAATCATGTTTGAAAAGTACAATTAATGTGGAGTTTTACCTTTGTCATTGTCTTTGGAGTCGTCGCAGATCTGTTCCTTGAGTGTGGTGCAGTCTGGTCCATCCCATCCATCAAAGCACTTGCACTCCCAGTGGCCATCATTAGCTACTCTACACTGGCCATGACCCGCGCATCCTCTGGGACAGCCTTCTAACGTGCAATGCCTGCCATTCCAGCCAGACACACAAAGGCATGTACCGTTCTTGCATTGTCCATGATCGCTACACCGTGGGTCGCAGAGTTTGGAGGTGCAGTATTCACCAGTCCAGCCTTGATCGCAGACACATGATTCGCCAACACACCGCCCGTGTGGACCGCAGTCTAAATCGCATACCTCTGCAAATTAAAACATTTAGTTTTAACTTTACAATTGATATTTGGATACTGGTAAACCGATCAACGAACGGTTCAGCTTAATAGGGACAAATCATTTTTAGGTTAATTTTCTAACGTGCTACGGAGTTATTGAAATTGAGATATTGAGCTGCATAAATCACTTATTTATCTAGATTCGATAAACAGGTAAGTGGTAACAGAAGCGAGAAATCTTAGGATATTTCTCAATATACGAGTAGTTATTCGATTTTCACTTAATGACGATACCTCTAGCATATCTTTAAATAAAACATAAACTCGTAAACATAATTTCTATAAACTTGTATTAAAGTTTAGCAAATCGTCAATAAGCAAAGCAATTACAACATCATCGGATTCACATTGTATCACTTCCCAGGTTGTTAATAATGCTTGTTTGCGAGCTCTATACTACAAATATTCATATATACCTTTTGAGCAATCATCTCCCGACCACCGCGCATGACATGAGCAAGTTTGAGTATCCACATCAAATGTGCCATGTCCTGAACAATCTGGCAAACATTGGAGAGCATCTTTATCCATGGTAGCGCAGTCTGTGCCTTTCCAACCTTTCTTACAAACACAAGCACCTTCTATACAGAAGCCGTGGCCAGAACAAGTGGGATGAGGGCAATCCACTTCTTCACAGAACTTGCCTTTGTATCCTCTAACACAAGAACACTTTCCATTCACACAATGCCCGTGGCCATTGCAGTCTGGTACTTCACATTCGTCGTGTCGCAAAGAACACTCTTTGCCCTTCCATCCTGGATTGCATTGACATTCTCCGTTTATATATTCTCCTCGCTGACTACATAACACTGGACATACACCTGGAATTGAGACAATATAAAAATAAAAAGAAGAACAAAATCAGAATCTTGGACCATTTAAATTAAATTTCACTAAGTAACTAAACAAAATACAACATTTTAAATTTATTCACCTTCTTTCTTTTAAGATCTAATAAATTTAGTTTCAGAGGTTAATCAAAAGAAAGTTTTTCATCTTTAGACATTGGCAAATATTATTTTACTTACTTTCACTACAGTCATCACCCCCAAAACCAGGTTGACACTGACAATGACCCATTAGACATTCTCCCTTGCCTGAACAGCCGTTCGGACAATTGTGAGTCATGTCATCGGCTATGATGGCAATGAACGAGATCTCTTGTGGATCTCCATCGTCGTTGTATAGAGACAGAAACCAGTGACCTTGTTCCATGTAATGTGTTACTTCTTTTTTGACAGATGGCTGAAATGGAAAATATGTAAATGAATGAGTCTCGTGTTTGAAGTAGCATGTGGGAATGTAACTTGAAAGTCAGTAGAACTGTTTGATCTTAACTAATAGGATTAAAACCAAACTTATGCAGCATTCTCCAAAAAAGTTTTTAAAATGCTCCACATTTTTTTTATTATTGGAAAGTAAACTTGCTTGTTATTTCTTGTGATTTAAAACTATTATAATATCCACTTAATGATAACAAAACGCTAACGTTAACTGACTCATTGACTGGCAGTCAATACACAGGCGAAATCAGTTGATCTAGATATATGAAACTTTGTACAGGGGATGCAGGAAAGCACCAAGAGAGGAGTTTTGATTATTAAAGTATGTATGGTTTTCATACATAATTATATGAAACTTAATGATATACTTTACATAATGGAAAATAAGGTTATAAACCGGAATTTTAAATCCGTTATTTCCTCCAACCTTATTTAAAGATTAACGAACTCAAGTATAAAAACAAAAACAAAATAAAGAAGATAAAAAAATAATAACTCACATGGGATGCCCTCGTTGTTCTCGCTTTGAAACCACTTAAAACTTCCAAAATATGATATTGCGTGTGCGTTGGTAAAGCATTTCTCCTAGCGTAGACCCCTATTGAAGCCCCTCTGGGTATCATATAGTCGAATTTGACATAGGCTGCTTCCGATTGATAAAACTGCATATTCCAATAACTATATGGAGGGATTTCTTTTGATAATTTTTCACCTAATGTAATTTGTTTAAATGTTGTACCATCAGGAGGGAAGGACTGTGCAGGAAAAGTCCGCGCACCTGAGACATAAACGTATGTTAATCATCATAACATTATACATAAATTATGTAATTAAATTATACTCATACAAAATTGACGAAAAAACATGCGATGGGGTGAAAAAATACCAAACAAATGTAATGTGCAATAACATAAAAATAAGATACGTATGTTTATAAAAATATTTGATCTCTAAAATTTTACGATCGTTTATTTAAAAATTGATACCGATATTCATGCTTATACGCTGTTTTAATTGAGTAAAGTACCCATATACATGAGTCCATTAAATTACATGCATGTTAGTTTATTAATATCCGAATTGCGACCCAACAAAATGTTTTGTGAAAGTTAGTAAGTTAAGTATCAGTACATCAAATAGAGACCTCACCTTCCAAAATAAGGATCGGTGGAGGCTTAACTTTTGGGCAAACACATTTTGGAATATCTGTTGTAGAAATAATCTCAAATTCTGTAGTGGTTTGGGTCTCAAATTCTGTTGACGCAGTGTCTTCTACAGTGGAATCATAATTTTTTTCTGTAGCTGCAGTTTCTTTGTTAGATATATAAGTATTTTCATCACTGCTACTACTAACTTCAGTAGTTGGAGTATCGACGTTAGACACATTTTCCGTAATATCATCATAAAAATTGTCTGAATTTATAGACTTAGAGTCATCGCATATAGGACAGTCACATTCGCACATACTTGCCCAGTCTTCTGCATTCTCTCCTTTACGTGTTGTAGTAACGTTTTTAACAGAAACAGGTTTATTAAAATTTGAAGGCATTGTTGGTTCCGCATCCATTGGCGTTATTTTTATTGTAGGAATTTCATTGGAATCACCAACTGTAGGAACTGTTACTGTCAACGAGTAAAGTTGTTTATAAGAATCATTATCTGCATCGTCGGCAGATATTGTGAGATTAATTAAAACATGTTTTGGATTAGTAGAAACATCAGGAGTTTTAGATTCTGTGGCAAAATTTTGGGTGGCTGACTCAGTGGTACTTGGCTGAGTTGTTGTAACCATGATATTATTGGTAGTTGTTATATCATTTGTATTAAGAACTGGTAGTGATGTCACTACGGGTATGTCATGCTCAGCTTGTGTACCGGGGTTGTGAGTAGTAAAAGCAATAACATTTGTAGTTAATGGTGTACTTGTTAGTGGTGTTCCCACAGTGGTTTCAGGTATAGTTGTTTCGTATTTGTTAGAAGCAGTACTGATTTTATTTTCCATAGAAATATTATCAGTATCATATTTTAGCTTAGGGAGATTAGCGTCTGCCTCGGTTGTTCCATTAGAATATATATGCAGTTCTTCATTAACTTCGTTTAATCTGGTTAGTAGTTTTAAATACTGAAGCTTTTGAACACCGTACGAATAAATGGACGGAAATGCATCGTTTTGCATATCTTCTGGATCATAAGCTATGTTATTTTTTTCTTTTACTAAATTGTCATGAGGGATCTCAACTTTCAATTCATTTTTATTAGTTCCATTTGAGTTAAAGTTATGTGCAGCTGTCGATTTATTTTTATTTGTTGTGATATTTATATTTGGTGTATTATTTTGCGTTGGCGTGACAGTTATTTCCTCAAGTTTAGTAACGTTATTAGTTAAAACACTTTTTTCACCAGGTAAATTAACATAACTAGACACATAAGGCGAAGAAGCGGCTATATTATTCTTTTGCAAGATAGAAGCCCCATCCGCTGGCACACCATGCACTAGACTAATAGTAGATACATTAGGTGAAGTGGCTAATTCATGCGTATCAACAGAAGAAGAATCCGTGGTAGAAACAACAGAAGAAGAAGAAGCATGCCCATCTATACTTCTACGAGGACGAGAATGGGTTTCCCTTTTACCTGTAGATGATGAAGTTGACGATTGGTGTGGCCTCGTTAATGATTTGTTATTATATTCAAGTGTTGTGGCTTTTGAAGATGGGAGCTTATCTGGCGAATCACCAACTAATACTGAACATTGTTTTGTGTTTTGATACGACCAATTTTCAGTAAAATAGGAAGCTGAAAAATGTTGAAAACGTTAAGTTAAAATATTAAAAAAAATTGGATAGTACAATAATAGTAATTAAAAAATAATATAAATACCTGACATATATGATGCGATGGACAACAGTAAAACAAATAATATTATAAATACTATAGCAGTACATTTCCACGAGCATCTTGAGGATAGGCCCTTTCTGAAATGAAAACGTGATGCTGCTGGTGAAAAATGTGTAGCCCGGAGATTATTTCTCACGGGCAACACTGGAACAGGCACCCCGAAGGCGGGGTGTCTTTCATTCCTGTCCATTCTTTCTAAGGTTCCCTTTTCTTGTTTTCCAGGACTACTGCACGACGAATTTGATTTGTAGTCCATAGACGGATTTTTTTGAATGTCCCCTGGAAAACAATAAACATTTCATTTCATAAATTGCAGTTATGTACGAAATGAAATACTTCAATCGTTATTGTGCCTTAAAATTTTGAGTCGCTTCAGTGTTGTGTGTCTTTTTGCATAAAGTAGCGACTTTTTTGTTCATCTATCTTTATATATAAAAGCTTTGCTTCCTTATGTTTGAGTCCATAAATATAAAACCAATGGATTTATTTGATACTAGCTGACTCGTGCAGCTTCGTTCCCGGTTAGTGTTTTAGAGACATTTTAACAATACGATATTAGGGTTTGATTTTTGAAATAAATTAGTCTATGTTTGCCATCATCCCGGGTACGGGGTCATCCACTATCTCATTGCCAAATTTAGTTAAAATCGGTTAAGCCATGAAAGGGTCACAGACAGATGGACAGACTTTGGCGTTTATAATATTAGTGTGGATTTGTTCATAACATAGATATTGAGCACAACATAGATTTTTTACGGAAACAGAAAATTCTAAGCATTTCAAGTGACTTATAACGATGCCACAGCGAAGCGTGGCCGGGTTTAGCTAGTAATCATTTAATAAAGCTGATGACATTTTTGTTTGTTTAACCACACTGCTATCTTTATGAACAAGTCAGATTTGAAAAATTCTTCCTGTGTATTATAACCACATTCATGAGGCTTATAAAATTATCTTAATCGTATCATTGGAACCCCCGTGTTAACCTGGATTCCTTTCGAAGAATAGATCAACTGCCTTTCGTATCTCGTAAAAGGCGAGAAAAGGCTATACGAGCCGAGCCGACAAAAGGGAAGTGACGATATTGTTTCACGCGATCGCCTAGAGACATCAAAGAAGTTAATGGTGCAGCATGAATCTGAATGCATAAGTTTACCAGCTACCTTATCCCCCCAAACTGGAACACGACAGTGACAATTACTGACTTTATTGCGGAAGGAATAGGAAACGCGATGGTACCAGGACCAGGCGAGACAATGCAGAACTCTACCTTCTTCTACTTAAGCGGTAAAAAGCGGTAGCTTTTTACGAACTGCCTGGAGGAACAGCAATTGGTTCTTCAAAGAGCCCAGACCAACACGAGGTGAATAAGATTTACAAATTAAGTGTTTAAGTAATAAAAAATTACCTGAAGGCACGTAGAAGTTTCCAGAAGGAGTGCGCACCAGACAAGATGGCTCGAAGTCGGCCAGGTCTGCCGGGTTGCCAGTAATACGTCCGTTTAGGCGGGACATGGTAGGATTGCGTGGAGGCACATCGGGAGGTGGCCGTGACCCTTCAAGTAGACAACCTGTGGACAAATATACAAAATATCGTAAATAAAAAGTATATGTGTCAGCCAGTGCTACCAGCTCTCAAAAAAGTCCGAAACTTGAAATTACTTGGAAATCCTCCTTAAAAATAATATTCTGTTAAAAATCAGAAGTTTTTTTAAATCATACATGTCGACATAAAATAAAGTGATAATTTTAGGGATTCCATTTTAATTGGCTATAAATACACTAGGTCCGAAGAATATATATCATGAGTCCTATTTACAATTTGGATTAGTCAAATTATAAAGTTCTAATGATCTCAGTGCCTATAAAAACTTGTGACTTGCAGAATTAATTTCTAAAGTACCTACAGATAATGCAATATTTTAGTTTCACGATAACTTAATAAATCTTAGTTTTAAATAGCAAATTCATAAAGTTTGTTGTTGAAGTAAGATTGTAATTGTATGATATTGAACTTGATTTATGAAGAACAACTCCATTCTATTGTGATCATTAATTTTATATGAAATTTAACAGCATTCTGAACTTATTAAATACTTATACCGATATTTCTATTTTCATTATGTTAAGCAAATACTACCAAAAAGAAATGTCTCCTATACTATAATAGTGCGTAGAAGTAATAGCCTACTAAGACTTGTAAAAATAATATGTAAGTTCAGTACAGAATAAACAACTGGTCAGATCATACGTCTTTTACTCCCGGAGAACCTAGTATAAAAGAAAGTGAGCCCTATTACTATCAACACATTGTTTCTATAAGGATACGAGCAGATTATTGAACAACAAGTCATCAGTTGGATATATTTCAAACTAAGACACATCCCCCTATGTTGGTCTAGGCAGGTAGGAAGAATGTACCTACTATCTATAATTCTGTCAGCCAGTTCGTAAAAAGCGAACGATTGACAATTGAAAATCCTTCTATAGCAAGACGAGTCTTTTAAAAAATTGGGTTAAATATTGTTTTTTTTAAGATATCGTTAATAGTTGCAGAAAGGACACGTAATTTATAATTTACAAATTTACTCCGTAGGCACGTCTAGTTGAATAACATCTTTGTATTGTTGTGAACCGGCGGGGTTATCACGTAACTCGCAATGTGCAATTACAGTAATTGTTTAGTTTTCGCAAGATACATAACAGCCTCGTATATTAGGTGCAGTCATTGCCGCTTGATTATTTTTGGCGCTGTGACATCGCACATAATTTATCCAGCGATTGGCAAGCAATTAGCGAGGAAGTCGTTACTTGATACTATTTTTTGTAAATATTTATAAATCATCGCTGATCGCTGGCGGATTGCAAATTGTAGGCCTATAGCCCGCGGAGTAGTAGTTCAGGGCAGTTTTGTTACAATTGTTTAGCAGTTAAAAGTGATACAATTGCTTAGCATCATTACATAGTATAAAACAAAGTCGCTTTTTCTGTCCCTAACTCCCTTTGTACGCTTAAATCTTTAAAACTA
>DWBA01000014.1:0-22255 GCA_018236825.1 Apodemia zela | reverse complement strand
AGCCACGATGGTAGTGGCTCACATAGTCAATTAGTCGCCTTTTACGACATGCCTGGCAGAACGGCAGTTGGTCTATTTTTCAAAGAAGCCCGAATCAACGCGGGGGTTTATTATTTTTTTAATAATAAATAATGTTATGTACTATACTCGTGCCAACCCTAGACGTATACTCCTATAACACGAATTCATGTGATAGATACAAACTCCGCAATACATTACACGAGTCCCCTGCGATGGTGACGGCTCGATCGCCATGGATCGCCGGTGCATACGAAATGACGTCCACCGGATGCAACGTACATACTGCTATGTGAACGTATATATCTAATATCGATAGTCTATGCTAGATGCGTCTGTGACATAGGCTTCTCGTGTGTGTTGTATTCAGCAAATGGCAACACACTATTCACTGGTAAAATAAAATTCACTTGCCACTCCAATTTAATTTCACATCACTTATATTTTTTCGCCTTTGTGGTCTAGTGGTCTTGTGTCGGAGTTAACCACACGAGATCCCGGGTTCGATTCCCGGGTCGGGCAATTAATTAATGTGTTTTTCAGTTTTTGATAAAAATCAACGTTGCCCGGGATTGGAAAAGTGCCCGGTTAGCGATAGGCTAGCCACCTATCACATTGTAGGACCTAGTATCTTCGGCTAATCGTGAGTGCACTGGTTGTACCTCTGCCTACCTTTTCGGGGATATGGGCGTGAAGATACTTACTTACTTTTTATATTTTTACCAAAAATGAAAGGTTGTCAATTCGGCTGTATATTGTTCTCCTCTACTAACATATTAGTTACCTCAGAATTCGGTCATTTATTAACCCATTTGCAAAACCCTTTTTTTTGTTTGAAAGGGTATTACCACTGATCTGACCCAGGGTTCCAAAGCTACCAGAGATTGGAAGTCGCCGTTTTTTTACTTTTACATTTGAGCTATTAAATGAGAATGTAGTAATTAGGCTAATAAAAAAATTGAGATCAAGAATAGGCACTTCCAAAAATTTAATAGACCGCTCTAAAAATACTCCGTGAAGCGCATATCATCCAAAACATTAGGGACGCTAAGAGGGCGTTCACCTCGCAAATATCTTCCCCAATACAGAACCAAAATATCCACCCTCACCCTAATTCCGGGTATCCCCTTACTAGCCCCCCACGCGTCGCCATAACGACCGACCCTTCAAGGTGCATTCGTGTTACAATTATAAGCAGACAAACTTACTTTTATGTGAAAGGGAGTTTGTTTTTCAACCATCAGCAATATCTCCCACATTTATAAAAAACAATTTTTAGCATCTGAAAAATAAAGCGATATTAATTGAAAATCAAGTCGAAACTGACCATCGCGTCGTCTGAATAATGAAGCCAATTTAATGGATTACTCGAGCCGAAATATCAATAGCATCAGTGTTTATTGTTGTCGTGTTCCGGTTTGGAGGGTAAGGTAGCCCCTAAACTATTCTAACCCTGCCACACGGATAGCAACGCACCATTAATATATCTTGTGGAGATCCACCTGCTTGTAGCCTATTCTACGAAATATAATAAAAAGTAAACTAACATCAGCTATGTTTTGCGGGAACTCGCCTGACTACGGTATTACGTTGACCACCGCCCAAAGGTCGCTTTGGCTTGTTCCTTCTGGCTGTCATATGCCCGTTTGAAAGGTATGCTGATGAACTTTCTCACGCTGCCTTATGTCCCATGCGGGTACCTAAGCATTATTAAGAATTTTTTGTTTTTTAGGCGACAGCTGTTTCCATTTCTCAAACCATTAAGATAACCATATGTTTGTGTAGGATAGACCATGGAGTAGAGAACGGGCCCTTAGTATAAAATGGATGTGAAACTTATTTAAATCATAAAGAAGTTAATGATTAGACATATTTCAGATATGTGTATTATATGAGCTATCTAGCCAACCATTGTTTTATCATTAAAAACCCTAACCACTTCTCCTACAAATACGTTATCAGGTACTAATCTTAGCATGTTTATTGTTCCAGGGATGCCGGTTTCCTGAAGATGGCCTCACGCACCCCGTCCCTTGAGTCGCTGCCCGGTGCCAACTCTATAGGTTCGCTGGAGCGTGGCTCCATATCGCCTCTGACTTTAAGTGGCTCTTCGCCACCTGCGAGTGACTCCGCCGTATGTGACCTTCGTGAGTTCGACGGCCTTGACACCACCTGCGCTATTTGCCGTGAAACGTTCGTTGACCCAAAAGTCCTAAATTGCTTTCACACCTTTTGCCGAGGGTGTTTGGAAAGAGAACAAACCCATCCGGACAAAGTCACCTGCGTCACTTGTCGTGTAGACAGCCAGCTACCACACGCTGGTGTGCCCGGTCTACTGACGAATCTTGTTATTGCTGCAGCAGTTGAACAAGACGCTGATTTACTCCCATCCACACGTCAAACTAATTCACCTTCAGCTCGGTGCCAGGGTTGTAAATCAAAAGAATCTGACGCTGTAGCACGTTGTGTAGATTGCGCTAATTTCCTTTGCCCAAATTGCGTCATGGCACATCAATTCATGCACTGTTTTGAGGGCCATCGTGTGCTAAACTTCACGGACTTAAAAGATGATAAGGGTATGCTTGGATCATCCCTTACTCCCAGTGGTGACAAAACTGCGTTCTGCCCAAGACATAAAAATGATATTTTGAAATACTACTGTCGCACCTGCTCTGTACCGGTGTGCAAAGAATGTACAATAATTGAACATCCATCTGCGTTACACGACTGTGAACATTTGGCTGATGCCGGACCTAAACAATTAGAACAAATGCAACAAGCCGTTAATGAAGCAAAAACTCGCGCTACAGAAATCAAACATGTCGTTAAAACCGTGGAACATGCAGCAGGAAAGCTACAGGTGCAATATCATAAAGCTCAAAATGAAATCAACGACACATTTCAATTCTACCGCTCTATGCTAGAAGAGCGTAAGCAAGAATTACTTAAAGAACTCGAAAGCGTATTTTCTACAAAACAAATTGCATTAACAGTGGTGGGGCAGAAAGCTCAAGAAACAGTCGATAAAATTTATCAGACATGTGAATTTGTAGAAAGGCTAACAAAATGCGCTAATATTGCTGAAATTTTGATGTTCAAAAAACTCTTAGATACAAAACTGCAATCATTAATGAGTACAAATCCAGAGCAGAGTGTTCAAACTGCTTGTGAACTTGAATTCGTCTCAAACTATCAAGCGATACAAGTCGGCGTTCGAAATACCTTTGGATATGTTCGCTCTAGTTCTGAATCTAATGTTGGACCAACTAAACAACCACCTATTGCACGACCAACAAATGGCTCCCTTTTAAATGGTGGCTCATCATCGAGTAGTAGCAGTGTAAATGGCAGTTCTGGAAGCTTGAACGGTGGAATACATTTGCCGACAGGTCTCAATGGAGTTTTGGACCGCCCTTATACGAATGGACTTTTAGGACATGCTAGCCAATCAACATCACCGTTTGATTCAAATATTATATCGAAAAGATTTAATAGTGCCAATACACTCGGTCCTTTCTCTACCACTATTGGGGATATAAACCTCAATGGCATTAACCCATATGAGAAATGGTCTAATGGTGGATGTGACTCTCTTTTCCCCACAGCAGCACCTGATCCATACTCGATTACTGCTGCAGCTCATACGGACCCCATACTTGATTTAACTAACAAATTAATATCTACTGCCATTTTTCCACCGAAATCTCAAATTAAACGACAAAAGATGATTTACCATTGCAAATTTGGTGAATTCGGTGTTATGGAAGGACAATTTACAGAACCAAGTGGGGTTGCTGTCAACGCTCAAAATGATATAATTGTTGCTGATACTAATAACCACAGAATACAAATATTCGACAAAGAAGGACGTTTTAAATTTCAATTTGGTGAATGTGGCAAGAGGGACGGTCAACTCTTATATCCTAATAGGGTAGCAGTTGTGCGCACATCTGGTGACATTATAGTTACTGAGAGATCACCGACGCATCAAATTCAAATTTACAATCAATACGGGCAGTTTGTACGAAAATTCGGTGCGAATATACTTCAGCATCCTCGTGGGGTTACTGTTGATAACAAAGGACGTATTGTAGTTGTTGAATGTAAAGTGATGCGCGTTATTATATTCGATCAAGTCGGAAACGTACTACAGAAATTTGGCTGTTCTAAGCATTTGGAGTTTCCCAATGGAGTTGTAGTTAATGATAAACAAGAAATATTCATCAGCGACAACAGAGCACACTGCGTGAAAGTATTTAATTATGAGGGCATATACTTACGTCAAATAGGCGGAGAAGGAGTGACTAACTATCCCATTGGCGTTGGTATCAATGCAGCAGGAGAAATTCTCATCGCAGACAATCATAACAACTTCAATTTAACGATATTTACACAAGACGGCCAATTAGTATCTGCTTTAGAAAGCAAAGTAAAACATGCCCAATGCTTCGACGTCGCGCTAATGGATGATGGCTCAGTGGTGCTCGCGAGCAAAGATTACCGGCTTTACATCTATCGTTACGTGCAAGTTCCTCCAATAGGTATGTGAGTCTCCCGGAATGATCACAGAAGATCGAATTGACCGATGAACTTTAAGCCAAAAAAGCGACACTCTAAAATGTAATGTGTAAATCCGATCTGGCCAGATCTGTCAATTTTAAAGATAGTGACGATTTAAAGTGGTCATTGACTGAACTGAACTATCGTACGTGCGAGTGTAGAGAGTGCGGCTGTCTCGATGTGATTAATTTAAGCATGGAAATTCTTTACAAATATTTTGGCATGAGATCTCTGAATCCGTTATTTCTAATCGAAACTGTAATGAGATTAGTTTTAGTATTGACATTGTTATATAAATAACTATTTGAAGAAGAGATTATACCATTGGTTCGATCCAGTAAATTAAACGGTTCTCGACCCTTATCATTTTTTTAAACTATTAAATAATATTTTTTCATATCCCATGTCGTTATTAGGGATGAATATTAAGGGCGTTTGTATTATTTAGCCCATTTGTTGGACCAATATTTTAACTATTATTACTTAAAAATTGTTAGGCGTTAAGCGTGTGATTTTATCGTAATAAGAGAGCATCGAGCGGTATTGTTGTTAGTTTTAAGATATTCTTCGGCACAATGGCACTTCCTGTTTTTAATTAGCACTTATTCTGTGTCGATGAAACCATGATTATGAAAGTAAGTAAGAAGTTGTTACATTATTATTAGGTAAGTGTTAAATTGATTGAGCTGATATGGACAATCTTTAGTTACTACTCCTTTTAATGTAGTTACAAAATTTTAGGAAAATGATATGTTAGGGGTTTTATCAATGACAAAGTTGACTGCGGCGTTTCTAAAGATACCTTCAATGATAGGTTTTTTACTAAATCTCACTAAAGACCTATTGTTGATTTTACCAATTCTCATTCAGCATCACAAGATAAATAATCGATGATTAATAGACCACAGTCAGTTTCACAAATTCAGTTAAGTCTTTTGACTAAAAACCTTGAGTATTATACAAGCATTTTAGAATAACTAATAGCGATGGTTGTATTTTTTTTAATTCTCATGTAAACGAATATATGTTAAAAATCGTTTTTTATATTGACCGACGACGTCATTACCGCCTAGTCACTGAGAGCCCACGGATCCATAAATTCCTCAATATCGTTGTTTTTTACCAATTAGACATTTTGATTTATAATGTTATTCGTTTTTTTTTACAAGTAAGTAGGTATTTGAATATTTTGATAGTAATTGGACACGGTAGTAACTAGTAGAGCACTTAGCAAATGGTCGTCTCGCTAGACTTTTTTAATTACGTTTTTGAGAAGTTAGATGAGGTAAAACACTATGCGACTTGTTTTTTTGCTGCTTACTGAGTATTATAGCTGGGTCGGTATACAAAATAATTGTACTATTTGTTATTCTGGTAAGATATTTTTGTACGAAAACAAATTTATTTTGTAGCAGTAGTATTATACGGTGCATGTGTAACGTTTACTTTTTCTTTATATTTTTTATGGATATGCTACTATTATTTTTTTACATTACCGTGTGTTTGAGTGTATTAGCAGAATTATTTTAGTTATATTTTCATTAGTTTTGATTTTTTTTAGTAATTAATAGTGTTTTTAGAATTTTTTTTGCTGAATCTATGACAATAAAGAGATCTGATGCGATCCGTTGCTCCCTTGTTGGAGACCCGTTTTTATTTTCTGATCTGTATAAGTTACTTTTGTAATTCTATAATTGGGTGATATTCCTATGTTTTTAAATATCTTAATGGTAATGATAATTAAAAATACATTGAAAACGCGTCGAATGATGATCGCAACTGTTTGCACTGTTTGTGTGTTAGCAATACCTGTGTGATAAGTGCCATAAAACCATGTTGTGATTTAATAAGTGATATTTAGTATTTGTAAATATGTACCATATTTCAATAAATTAAGATCAGATTGATTATCTTCAATGTTTTTGTCTTATCTTCTTTTGAGTGCAAGAATGTATCCAAATAATGTGCTAGTTTTAGCAATGAATTTTGTTTTATATTTATTTTTACCATTTTTACAAGAATTTACTTTAATAAGGAGGTTTTTGGTTTTCTGCAGCAACTTGCACTGATCTAAGATGATTTAAGACCTACAGTTTTCTTGATGATTATACTTAATTTCATTTCATTTTTAATACACGGTGCTTTCAATCTGCCTATCATCTCGACGTGCTTTCGATCGAACGATTCATCAGACCCTTTAACCATTAGATTAGGTGAAGTAGAATTTATTGTCCAATCTTAAGTGTCCAAAATTCAGTGATGAATCACCAATGATTTGATATATAGACTGCCCTGTTCCTAGTAAATTTAAATTATTATCATTTATAAGATCGGATAAACGTATTATATTTCACTTAATCTACTGTGATATTCTTAATTGTTTGTAAGTTTTCAAATGACTTGTTTTTAGTATCATCGCATTATCTGATTTACCTCAGGTTTTTTGTGTAAATATTAATCGATTTTTTTGGAATTTCGCTTTTGGCATTATGGTGATGGTTGTCCTGATTTGATTATTCACATCGGAAATCTGAGGTTTATTTAGAAATTTGGGCTTATGATTACTTATACAAACCAGAATACCATTCGTTTTATTACGTTTAAAATTTGTGATTTCAACGAATGAAATAATTTTGGTTAAAACATACGCTTCACTTAAATTAATTTTTAACGTATTATATTTATATTAAGTACCTATAGTAGTGTATCAAAATTCTAAGTAGGAATATGCAAATAATGACAATTGCTCCTTTAATGTTTTTACTTCTAAATATGTATTTATTAATTTTATTATCCACAGTTATGAGTTGTATTCATTAAATAGTATTTGATTTACGTTTCTCATTTAATAATTTTACGAATTAATTTTGAACACATTTTTGTTTTTGCATAATATTAATAAATTAATTTTACGAAAAACATTTCATTCTAAAAATTGCATTTCTAAAGCTTAAGGACTGATTTAATTTGACACGTGTTTTGTCTTTAAATATATTTTGTCAATGTTTGTTGTTATAATTATATTATTTTTTTAATTATTTGTATAAACCATTGTTCTTTAAATTAATGTACGTCGTTTTGTTTTGAATTATTTTGTTGTATAATTGCTTTTTTATAATAATACCAGTTCATTGCAGTTATATTGTGTGTTTTATTTTTTTTCCAATTAGCTTACGTCAAAAAGCTTCAGTTTCAGCTACTTTACCATTCGTAAATTAGCTGTGACTGATTGATTGCGTTTTGATGTTTGGGTCAAAGAATCCTTTTCAGCAGAAGTCTTAAACAGTCTGTGCCTTAATCAGCAACTTTCATTGCTTTCAAAAATAGATAATAATTACCATACATTTGGTATTGCTGCTTTCCTTCATCTATAAAATACGTCATTAATGATTCTTTGACGCAAACAAAATGGTGTGGTAATAGATTCTATAAGTGTGTGTAAGTACTTTGGGAATTTGAGTGTGTATGTGTGTGTGCATTTTTATAAGACTTCATTTAAAACAGTTGGTGTTGGGGAACAAACGACGGCATGAGATTTGTAAGTATTGCTTTAGAGTTAATCGTTACACCGTTTAATTTAAGCACTTATTTGCTCTTGCTAGTATCAATAGCACTTTAGAAACGCTTTGAATTTTTACACATTATACTTGATTTTTATAACGGGCTATTTATACCTTTGGACACACAAACTTGAGGGGTCACAAAAGTGGCACTGTGTCTCAGTGGTTTAGGCGGTACACTATTAAATGAATGACACATTTCTAAAACTACATATTCTTATGAATGTAGGCTATAAAAGTATGAGGTAAGATCTATTTGTATTTAATTGTAAGTATGAATATCCCGATGAAGCTTTACTTTTCTACAAAATTGTAGATGTAAAACTGAAGTAGGGTTTAATGAATCCAATTTCTCATCTCTCCTGCAGCAGCACTGCTTTTAAGATTACAAGACAAATCGCTAACCAAATAACCACTATTTCCAAGTCAATTACTCTAGGGAACATTTTACTACTTATTAGCACTTACTAGTCTAATGTAAGCACGAATTAGGCTTACAAAAATCGTTTATAATTTTATACTCAGCATTTCTTAAGGTTAAAATTAAGGTTCACTTATGAAATATTGTTTACATCACCTTATTGTCATCTACGTGTACCAATATTTCTTACGAACATAGTACCTAACCTCTCTGATTTCACTCATACCTTCACCACTGCTGCTGTATTATTATTAAGTCACTGTCCTTGTCCTTTTCTTTCAATTTAGGTAATATTATAGAAAAATATTAGTAATGGCCTAATTGTCTTTTCTAATTTTGCATCAATTCAAATTCTTGCGATTGTCATCAACAGTTAGGTCTGGTAGTCTGCAATGATCATTGATGAAATTTCAAGCCTCTTAGCACACCATAATTATTTTCCTTTCGCAAAATTAATAAAATTTCAGGAAGTGTGTAAAATTTATGTAAATAATTGAACTACGTTGTTAGATTTACTAATTAGGTGTAAGGGTTGCAAAGAAGTGGACGTGATGGCAACGGATTATCGAGATGGGTCGTCAAAAGCATGTATTTTTATAATGAAAATTATAAATCATCGATAGGTATAATTTATAAGATGTTGTTTAGAAACGAAACTATGTTATTAGGGTGTGATTTGGGTACAGTTAGCAAAAAGTCTGGTTTGTTAAAGATGTAGCAATTCGAGAAATTGGAAGGCATAAATTGACTTGTAAGGATTGTAACGGTAACCATATCGATAGCTATTCTCGTAATATATTGTTTGAAAACGATTAATCTTAAACAGTTAAAATAAATTCACCTGTTAATGTATCATGGTAGTAAATAATGTATTAATGTTAGCTTGTCAAATGTATGTGGTTGACGATTTGGTCACTTATTTAATTATTTAGTAGAGCGTCGTTGAATTTTATAGAACTTACCGATACGTTAACATATACTACGCGATATTTGTAAATAACATTGTCGCTACTGCGTTCGTTTACAGAATCTAATTTATTCATTGTTTAAGTACCTCGGGTGATTATACTACGGCCATATTTTACGACTTTTTCATTGACAAGCTATAAAGTTTTAGAACTTGGTTCACTGAGCGTACTTTAATACGCGAAAAATTGCTCAGGAATTGTATTAGTTTTCTCATTGTATTTGAATAATTTACGATATTTTGTATCATCGCTTCTAAGGGATTATATTAAGCGGCGGTGTTGTATCATTGTTGAATTTAATTAAGTCGCTAACTCATATATAATTTAGAGAATTTTGCACAGAACGTTGGTATTTCACTTGATTTTTGAAATATTTTTCTTGTATAAAGCATGCAATGATTTTACTGCATAATCGACTGAAGTTGCGTTTTTAAATATAAAAAAATATTTTTGGACATAGTGTTAAACGGAACAAAAATGCCAAAATCTGTTGGCCGATTTCAGAAACTGCCTAGAGTTTCAAAATCGACATTGATTCCGTTTATACGCGAATTGTCAAAATTGTGATTGTTGTAAGTTAAGGTGAAAGAAACAAAGCACATAAAAGCACAAACCTTCCATCCTCAAAGAATACTACGCTGAATGTTTTGATTAACTCACGTTTGAATTTATGATACATTTTATTGTAAAAAATAAATAAAATATTTTACTATCGCTTATGTTAGTTGAGACGTTTGCAAATAATAGTATTTATTTTCCCAGTGATGATAATTTTTAAAAGCAAAGTTTTGAAGTTCATTAGGGACTTAACGACTATTTATAGTTACGGATTAATAAATATTGAATTTAAGTGTAGTTATTAAGTATACGTTTTGTGCTTTTCTTTTTTCCTTCGTGTTTTATGCAGTCGGTAGCGCGCGAATTTTTAAATTAGTCTCTTTTTTGCATTTTACTTAATACAGAACGTATTAATACAGTGACAGAAGGAGTCATTTTTTAAATTATTTTTTAATTTCTTCACGTGTGTTAAGTATTGTAATATAAGGTGTGTAATTTGAGTTAACGATATGTTTTTGTACGAGGAAAGATTCCAAATGAAACTGATTAGACAAACTATGGTGTAGTTAATAACATATCAATATAATATTTTTATTATAAAAAATGTTTGGAGCGTGTGGAAATGGTTAGTGAAGTTGTATACAATGTTGCTATATATGACGTTTGACATACTGACAATATAGAAGCAGTTCTGATGTGTTAAAAATTAAAGGTTTAATAGAAAAATGTTTCACTAGATGAAACAGAACATATCTTCCACAAAGTGGTGACATATGGAATTTTGAGAATAGTCCAAATTGAGTTTCGTTGGTGATTTGATGTTGGTGATACGATGGGCAATCTATTTGGAATCTTTCTTATTGAAGCTAGTCGCCAAAGAAAATCGCTTCTAGATAATAAATGTTATCCTAATATGTGTATGCACGTAAGTTTTAAAATTAACTTAGTTATATGATGCTTAAATTGTCCACACACAAATCGATTTTACACACTTGATTAATGCCATCCTGCCAGAAATTAAGACACAATGCTTATGATGAACTAAATTTATATTAATATCCTACTTAGCGTACGATGTAGTGTGTATTTTTAGATATTGCATTGTCTATGTTAGTTTAGTGGTTAAGACACTTTGAGCTTTGAACAGTCTGTCACAGATATTTTTTACGAGTGTAACGTATGTAGAATGATCTCACCCCATGCTCTCAATTAGAGTAATCACGTAGTTATACCTAAGGTTTAAACGTAACTATCACTTATAACTGAAATGCTTTTGCACAGCATTTTCATTTTAATCACAAATTGAAAATATGAGCATTTCGCGTAACAAGCACTAAGAGCTTCGACTGTATGTATAAGGCCCGTCATTAGTATAATGGCATCTGTTAAAGATAAACATAATTCAGTGAAGTTTACTATATGTACTACTGAAACACCATTTTGCGCCGTGGCCTTATATTTGAGGGGATGTTTTATTCCTTTTATAAAAAGAATGAAAACTCATTTGAACTTTGTACAGACTTATCTCTACGTCTCTCATCTTATTGTTTATGATTCAATCTAAAATGATAAGCTAATGATTATCTTGTATTTGTGTATTATCCGTACATAGGTTAGATGTTGCGGTAGCGTTCTGTGTAGGTATCGCTTTAGCTACATTCTAGCGTGTAATAAAATTGTTAATTTCAATACGTGCATATCTCCAACACTTTTGATAATTATTGTTACCTACATTAGTTACTTCAAGACTGTTCAAAATGTACTCTATCGAGTTTTCTCTAAAGGAAAGGGCTGTTTTAGCAGATATTTTTGATACATTGAGGGAAATCGAAGGGAAACGATCTTGTATTGTAGATATTTCAATCGAATAAAGGGACGTACTTGAACAGCTGCTCCAAATTAAATTGGAGCTTTGTGTTGAAGTTCACCCGGTGGTCTTCGAGTACTTGTTGAGCATCATCGTCTAGATGTACTGTTTTCTCATCTCTACTTCATAAGTATGGATAAAACAATTAATGTTACTGTAACAAAAAAAAAACAATGTTGTTCTTATATGAAATGCGATAATGTTCGCCAATAACTTGTTGTTTTTCATATATTCGTAATATTTCCTTTATTTTTTGTACTCTTTAGTGTTAAGATAATTATAAAATGAGAACTATTCAATGTTGATTACTCTAAAACCAATAATGTATGCGTTAAGGTCGATGTAATTAGTTTCCCCGAGAGCCTTACTTAACGGAGAAGCCTTTTCCTTAGACAGTTAATCTTTCCTACTTCCTATTTCATAATAATAGTACGAAGCGACATAAAGCAATAAAATTTTGCACAGGTTTATTATCAATTTTCAACAGAACAATGTTGCCACGCTAAAGTACTACACTTTTGGCATCTTTTTAAATACATTTTCAATACTTCTCTAAAATATAGTTTACAATTGAAACCTCACGCAGATTTCGTATTGTTTCTGGCCTAGAAATGTTTTAAGGTAAATTTAAGGGTTCATCATTTCTTACTTAGATTGTATGACTCAATTTTAAGACTGATCACAGAAAAAAGAAAAAATTACAACTTTATCCCTGAAATGTTTTCATATTTAGGTAGACTATGATTTGATTTGTATAATCATTTGATTAAATAAAAGATAGTGAATATGGGGAGAGTGTTAGCCAAATATAGATGATGGTAATTTATTTGATCAAATGAATTTACAAATAATACGTCTTCTATCGCTACCTTCCTGTCTTCTTCTATCCTACAAGACGATGGTAAATAAAGACGATGAAAGATTGGTGAATAATAAAACTATAGTAATGTTAACTTCAAAAATGTTGACGTTACTGTTAAAATTGATGGAAAAAAAGAGAAAAATACTATTTGTTGCCAAAGTGTTGTTAGGAATAAAAGTGTAGTTATAAAATCGGTTGTCACATGCATAATTAGTTGTTCTTGGGTGGTTTGAGATTGAGGAGAGAAGTTGAAAATATTTCCAATCATATATTTTTTCATAATGAACTTGATTGCTAATCGATACTTAAGGTTTATATCTGTGTAGGAATTAAATTTAACGTGTGGTAAAATATATCGTTGCCACGATTTGGTCTTTTCAAAATTATAATTCGTAACAAATTTCTCATTTTGTCAATGTAACTTGGTTGATTGGCTATCCAATTAAATTACGTGTTAAAACTATAAAAAGGATTGAGACAAATCGTGGCAAATGATTTAGTTGTTTAGTGTTCATGTTACGTTAGATTGTATTTGCGAGTTCTGCGATCTTTGAACCAAACTGATACACCTGTTTCCGTCTCTTAAGCACATTTTGTCATATCAACCCCACTTGTATTAATATCTTATTTATTGATGTTAAAATATTTTTAATATTTAAATTAACACCATATTTTAGTCGTTAAAATTTAACTTATTACTATTTATTTTAACATATATATGAAGCTAGTCAGTGAGTTTTGATTAAGTTAGTGTGTAATTGCTCGTTCATGTGTTTGCCACAAAATAACATTGATAAAATGTTTTGTGATTTCAATGGTATTCTAGAAAAAGAAACCTTTACGCAGTCTAAGTTGTATGTAATATGTCTCCTACGGTACTTAAATATTTTATCATTTTGTTAAAAATGTTTCTATGATGCTTCTTTTTCTAGTCAACTTTTGACACTTGTGTGTCCTTTTTATTGTCATTAGTTCTTGTTCCTTTGTAAAGGGTAACCTTTAATTTTTTCGGTATAGTCCATTTCGGTTATTTAAATTTTTCTTTGGTTTTGGTGGAATTATGTCCATATTCAAGTTTCAGAAATATTGTAATTTAAAAGAATATTTCTAGCAAAGTAATTGTTTCGCTAACTTCGAAATGTTATAATCGCTATTATGCTTATTCTATTTATTAATATCACACAGCGCTACTGTGTAAGATTTTTAATAAGTTCCTTCTAGCAATATCAGCATACTAATTTTCACAGGACTTAAAATTTTTCATTAAGGTATATTGATATCTTTTGCCACTTTTGAATTTTATAAGTTCTCGTATTTAGTATGTACTTGGATTAGTAAATCTTTTAAATCTTCCATTATTTGTTTTTACCATTTTGTGTGTTGTGAGTTTGTGTTCTTATTCCTTTATTTTCTCGCTTATATTATAATAATGAGCAGAAAATAAATATGCTCTAATATTAAGTATTCTGTCGCTGTTCTTAAATCACATAAAAGACTGCATTTAATATAAAGCTCTTTAAATTTTATATGTATGATACCTAATTATTTTGTTTTGTTGTCTATTAAGTGTCACCCATTTCACCACTTCTTAAATCTGTTTTAATTACTCTTAATCAAATAAACCTTTTGATACTTATTACAAGGACAAATACATTTTAAAGCAGTTTTTAAAAACTGCATAAAAATTAAATATAACACATTATTGATCAATCAACTTGTTACGAAAATAACCTATAAAGATATTCAATTGGGATTAATGAAGCAGATACTATTGTAATGATAACAAATCGCGCTATAGGCAGAACAGAAGATAGTAAGTCCATAGATACTGGATTGTGTTCAATGTTTTCGGGTTGATGATCCAACAATTGCATACATATGAAATCATCACATTTATCATCATATTATTATTATTGACTACGCGTGTCAGTCGAATCGTATAACCACATGGTGACACAGAATCATCAATCATGATCTATATCTTGGAAATCAACTGAATCGATAAATGAATGTTACATATTGGAGTTGTCCAGGAATCAGTAGGTTATTAAGCAAACAAGTAAAAGAAAAGATTGCAGAAGTAAATAATATCGTTAAAGTGAAAATGATATGATAAAGCTTCTATGTATAGAAGTTTTTATGCATGACATTATTCTAATCCTAGCGTTATTTCTGATAAAGATCAGAATCTAATGGCTAATTGCACTAACCTTGTCTTAGCTAAGGACAATCTTTATTAGCATGCTGTCACTTTCTTATCATTTAAGACAAAAAATGACAGCATACTATTTAGGATTCTCCTAACTTAAGACAATGTTAGTGCAATTGGCCGTTAGGCCATACGAAATACGGCGTATAGTCTTATAGTATTACGAGAACCATCTGTTTATCCACACTTCCATAGTCCATACTTAATATTATAAATGCGAAAATATTTAGAACTAACTGTATGTCTGTTGCGCTTTTACGGATAAACCGCTAAACCGATTTTAATGTACATTTGGCATAAAGATAGTTTAAGATTCGGGATCTAACATAAGCTAAATTTTTTTTCGAAAATCAACCCTTAAGAGGCTTAAATAGGGTATGAAAGTTTGTACAAAAACTATATGGACGACATGTTAATCTAGCTTGTCGTCCATATAGTGGGCGCTCTCGCCCATGAATAACTAGCTTATTAAAAAATGAAACTATTCTTAGTTCTTACATGCCTAGTCAGAAATTGCAAATTGAAATAAAATTGAAGGAAAACCGATTTAACAAAAAAAGCAGCAACGAAAACTCTCCACAAAGCATGTTTAAATTCTCTCGGAATTTAAACACTCTTTAATGACAGGAAACAGGATCAAAAGAAACAGGGAAATTAGGGTGTTAGCCCAAGAGCTAGTGAACCCCAAGACAAACGATGTTTTTATAAGGTAGGAATTTTATATTTATGGTTCAAGTATATTATTTTTTATGTATCTGGTAATAACAATAAAAAAATTCAGGGATGAGGAATTTGCATATGTGTTTGTTTAGTCTGGGAGCTAAACTATCTGTTTTCTAGACGTTTTAGCATCAATAAGTATAAACAAACCACACAAACACATAATTTCGCGTTTATAATATTATAATGGGACTTGTAACATAAAAAATAAATGCGCATTAATTTAATCAATCCAGTGTAGATTTGAGTAACCACAAACAATTTACTGGAAATCATTTTAATTTAAATGTTACACTTATGTAAACATATACCTAAAATATTATTGAAATACATATAATAAACTTAATTGAGACAATTCATGGCATTCTTCGCCCCGATTAGAATATCCCTGGATCGTGATTAACAATATTTGCGTATTATTTGATTATTCGAAAGACTTACAAACTACTACTTAAACATATTATGATTCGGGAAGGTAATAATTGCACAGTATAATTTTGAATAAAGCGTAAGCACGGAATGACGAAAAACATAATAAATTCGACAACACTAACGCATTTTTTATAAAAACCAGAATTTTCGCGATCGAACGCGATCACGAAAAGAGTGCAATATTTCGTATTGCACTCTTCTTTTCACTTAAACTCATTGGCCTTTGCCCTCTCCAGTAGGTAAGTAACATTTGCCAACATACAATTTCTATTCCCTTTATAAGATGGTTGATACTAGTTAATCATAACTCATAATTCATAAAACATTGATTTTGAAAATTTTCGGGACTAAAAAACAAATGGCCTATTTCTTTTGGCATTTTTTAAACTGGGCTCTTGGACTACTAAAAAGTAGTAATTAAAAAACTTTTAAACGAGCAACCTTTGAAATATTTATGAATGCAGACTTATGAGGCCAACAAGTTGTATTAACTATAAATTATGGTAAAATATGTAAAGCGAGACAGACGGGCCTTCGTGACGACTACATTACACAAATCATTATATTTCTGTCGCGTATAATTATTATATATTTTCTCGTAAATAATCACACATCGTAATTAATCTTTGTTATGGTCGATTAAAAATTGATAAATTATTATGTTTAGTTTATTATTTATCTAGTTTATAAGTAAAATTTACTGTTTTATTTATTTATGACATCAATAAAATTTAACTTCATTTGAATATGTCACAAAGTTTATTTTTTAATGTCCCAGGTTAAAATTTCATAAATATTTAGTAATTGTTTTATTTATTTAGTAATACTACTAACTGTGGGTTCGATTATTTAAAAAAAAACATTTATTTACAAGTTTATTTTTTAATGTCCCAGGTATAAATTTTATAAATATTTCGTAATTGATTTATTATACTACTAACTGTGGGCTCGATTATTTAAAAAAAGATTAAAAAAACATACCGAATAATACGAAAACTACTGGTATTTGTTTTAAAATACTGTTTAAACTTTAGAGGTAGTATTTATTTCTTGTAAAAAAATTGTCAATCCTAGTTATTGCATTTTTACTGCGTTTAAATTATTGTTCCCATTGATTTATTAAAATTTAGGACGAGTAATAATCTATTCCGTTTCATTCTACTTTTCTAAATTTTAATAAAGTTGCTAGAACTAATACAAATTATATTAACACTTGCATAGAATACGAATACGCATAACCGGTCACCAAATCTAATAGGAAGAGAATATTACCCCACATCACAATCCATATTTAACTAGCTTCCTAGTTCCTTTATATTTATAAATCTCAAAGACCTTAGAAGTAAACGTCCCGTAATGAGAGACTCGTAAATCCATCATTATTTAATACAGGCTTTAATTTAATCTTCGGGTACTCAGAAGCCAGTATGAAGCCGTTTGTAATAAAGCAAGTTTGTATTTGCATGAAAACGACACGGATATTTGCATATGTAAATTACTTTCCGCCTTTATTTGGGCCGAGAAGTTAAAATCTACCTCCTTATGCAAATTTGATAACCGTCGATCTCTGAATCTGTGCATTTATGAAAGTAATAGAAGGCTATTATTAATAAATAATGTATTGCTTTAAATGGTTTTGGTTACCGCAATGTGATGTCTACAAACGGTACTACTATTTGCTTCTGCGTTCCGACTTCCAATCAGGATAAGGATTTTTGTAACTTTAATAAAAATCTTAAATCAAACTTAGTACGGTGTACGTTTATTGTGGGGTTGGTGCGTGTGGTGTGTGTACGTGTGGTTTGTGTTTGGTGTGTATGTGTGGTTTGTGTTTGGTGTGTATGTGTGGTTTGTGTGTTTGGTGTGTATGTGTCATGTGTGTATGTGTGTTCTTTTTTGCAGTTGCAGCAGTTGCTCGCGACTTCGTTCGCGGGACGAAATATTATTACTTCCCCTTGCTCTGTCGAGTAAAAAAGTAACCTATTTCATTCCTGGATAACATAGCTTTCTAAAGCTCTAAAGCTTGAAAGAATTTTTCAAATCGGTTGAGCAGATTTTGAATTAAATCGTAACAAACAAACAAAAAGCGCTTAGCGATACCGTTTTTCTCGCCAGATAATACTGTTACTATTGACTAAATTAAATTGTTTAGTCGGTAGGTGGCGTGGTTACATTGTTTTGCGTGTATAGGATGAACTGAAAGCTAATTAATTACCTTTGTATTTATGTATGTTAAAAACCAATTGTATATAATTTCCTGTGATTTAGAACCCAGTGGGAACCACTACTGCCCAGTTATACATTTATGGGATTATCAGAATGATTCCCAGTTATATTTGGGACCTGTTAGGTGGCACTATTATTGATATCTAGACAAGTGTAGACGGAAGTCGAAAAGTCTGCCTGCTAAGTTTGATTGTTTAATATTGGTATTCGCTGATCCTAGCCAATATGTAAATAAAATCCTAATAAGTTTTAAAAATATCCAACTGTCAAATTAAATATTACTTTAGCAGTTGCTCGCGACTTCGTTCGCGTGACCATAAATCATAACTTCCCTTTTTCAGTGGGGGTATAAACATACATATAACATGTCCCTCCTGGATGATGTAGCTTTCTAAAGGTAAAAGAATTTTTTAAATCGGTTGTTTTTGAGTTAAATCATAACATACAAACAAACAAAAAATCAAATCTTTCCTCTTTATCATATTAGTATAGATATACATACCTTCTTTTATTTCTACATCTGCATCCTTTTCTCTTATCTGTGAGAGTTAAATATTTATTGCGGATGATAAGTAAATTTTAGTTAATTGGCCGGCCGTGGCATAGTAGCTTTACCTTTAGATCTCATGAATTACAAACAAACAAATTTTATATTAGTATGGATAAATAATTATAAACACAAGTATTCATATTCAAGCTATCAAATAAATACAGTTAAACAATTATTTCTCATCCACAACTTAATTCACACGAACAAAAGTAATTTCCTCGCATGTACTCGTATGTATACTGTATTGTAAATGCAGGTTTTAATCATCTTGGATGATACAGAATCTGAAATTGTTTAGACTAAAATAACGATGCCGCTCATTTTCAAACAAAACAATAAAACAAAGGGAGCGAAAAAAATACACTCACGCAAGCTGCGTTAGGGTTGTCAATTGTACGGAGTTAACGCACAGTCTTAAAATATAAAATTAGGTATTTATATTACGCATTGATATTCACCTTTTTTTAAAAGATTTTATCCTTGCTACCCTCTTCAGCTTTGAATGGGTAGCATTTATTATTTATGGCAAATTATCAAAAACACAAAAAAACTTGTTGATCCGACTGCAGTACCAAACTTCACAGTATCACCCGCCGGAAAATTTCATCAAAATCGCCCTAGTTGTTTTGAGGACATAGATTGAAACATTAGAAATTCAAAAAAAGGCTAAAATCGCCCCACGTTATTAATTATAGGCCCCAGTTATTAAATTTTAAGAGTTTACGCTCATTCTAAACATGTAAAATAAAGATTGAGCCTTTTCCTTTCATACATTTAGATTTCGCAGACCAAAAACCTACTGACATTTGATTTAGTTTATAATGTAATTCTAATATAAGCATATATTATAATCTACTTAACTAGATTAGTAACTAGTGTGATGATATTTATTTTTAGTATTTTTTACTATATTAATATTTCAATATTATTATGTTTTACAGACAACCCTAAGCTGCGCTCGTCTCAAAAAATGGCAGCTCTTACACGCGACATGGACCGCGCCGAGGGAACGTAAAGCCGCATATACACGATTAAAAAATAGTAGAGTGCACACGAGCAGAGCGTGGCTTAGCGTGGTTGTGGAGGCATTCGTGCGTGAACCCACTCGTGAACATACCGCACTCATAACCAATACCAAAACTTACATATTATATACGATGTAGACATGGCCCTTTGAACAAAAAACATGAGAAATACAAGCACAAACTTAATAAATATATAAAGAAACAATACAAAGAAGAAATAGAAAAGACAATAAAATGCTTTAGGTAACTACCAAAATCCCACATCATATTAAAACTAGCAGAAATACGCTTAAAATGTCATGAAGGTGTAAAATATAAGCTACAAATATTTCACTTTGTAGTACATATAGTATTTAACAATAGTAGTAGTAGAACTAAAACTATAGTTGAAATGGCGCACTATCGCATTGGGCAATGTCCTGTAATGGTAGTTGTGTAAGTAAATAAATAACAAAATAAAATTAAAACTATCAAACAAATAAATAATAGAAATTAACATGTTAACGTGGCAATTTCATAAGAGCTTGTGTTGGTCCGGGTTCCCTTTGAAGAATACACCATCTGCCGTTCTGCCAGGCAGTTCTTAAAAGACGGAAGATCTTATTTAAGAAACTTGTCACTACCATCGTGATTACTAGGTGGTAGAGTTTTGTAACGGCTCGCCAGGGTCTGGTACCATCGCCTTACCCCTACCGCAATAGCGCTAGTACTTGTTACTGTTGTATTGCGGCATGGAGGGTAAGGTAGCCGGTACACTCACCAACTATTTCTGAATAATAATTCAGAAGAGATCTCTATCTGAGAAGGCAAATTAACTCTATTCAAATTCATAAATTTTGTGCACATGACATATCTACCAACATTTTTACAGAAGTTTGCTTACATACCACATTTATTACCGATACTTGCGTTGCGGTATCCATTACGCAGCGGAAAAAGCGCGCTAACCAACAGCGTGTATAATTGATTAACAGTTTGAGAACCCGCCAACCGACGAACCGACAACCCTCGCTGCACATTGTAAAGTCTTAATAAATACATCATGTTGAAAATAAATGTTACAATCCAGTTACTTTTTTTTTTCCAATTATAATATTACGAGCCTATACATGTACATTACAGGGTTAAATTGAAGATAAAGTTGGTCATAAACTTATAATGATGATAATGCAATAACAACATTATTTTATTTTATTATTGACCGCCCCGTTGTGGTCGAGTGGTATCAATGGGGCTCGGGTTCGATTCCCGACAGGGACAAACCTTTGTGTGATGAGCATAGATGAATGTATGTATTAAATATATTTGAGTATTTATCTATGTATTAGTATGTGTCTGACACCCATATTACAAGCAAATAATTTGCTTACGTTGGAGTTAGGTCAATTCGTGTAATTTGTCTAGTGATATTTATTATTATTATTTAAAAAAGAAAGGATTTGGTTCTCGACTGGTGTCGTTTTTTTTTGACAAAGATACGGACTTTTGCCAAGTACCTAATTCTTGTGTTAAGTTTCAATCATGAAGTATTTGTATGTGAAGTAATTGGTGCTTCAAGAGGTGTAGAAGTATTTTGCGTGTCGCGTATTGGTGTATACGTGGTTGTGAGATGAATTGTGTTAGTGTTAGAGTCCTGAACCTTTTGAAGTGCGAGCGAGGTTGAGTTTAGGAATTGGCGGACTTGTCACCCTTTCTTACCCTCCAAACTGGAACACGACAGTGAAAAGAATTGACGCTACTAATTGCTGCTTATTTCTTGTGATACCTTGGACTGACAGTTTCTGACTGACTCATTGGCACGGAGGTAAGTATTAACAGACCACCTCGAGCCTCCGATCTGCTAGAATAAAAGTTGACATGCGACATGCGACCTTTTAAGTCATGCCTGCCGTTCTGCCAGGCATGTCGTAAAAGGCAACTGAATGGCTATGTGAGTCACTACCATCGTGGCTACTAGATGGTAGAGTGCAGCATAGTCTCGCCCAGGTCTGGTACCACCGCCTTACCTATTCCTGCTGCATTAGAACCATGCGTAAAACCATGTATGTATGAAAAGAATTATAATATGGTGGAAGCATGGCAAGTCTGTCTGGATAGTGATGTAAAGCTCAAGCCATTCTGCCTATCTCATAAGATATGTATGTATGAATATACATATATTCATACTAGCGACCCGCCCCGGCTTCGCACGGGTATAATACCTATATACATATAAACCTTCCTCTTGAATCACTCTATCTATTAAAAAAACCGCATCAAAATCCGTTGCGTAGTTTTAA
>DWBA01000013.1:0-22460 GCA_018236825.1 Apodemia zela | reverse complement strand
AAACCATGCGAACGCGGAAGCCCAACTTTATTAAGCCATTTGGGGGGGGGCGGACGGAGATTAACTTCAAATATTCAGGCCAAAATTTTCTGTGTACATTTTCCACCATCCTGAAAAACGCATTATTTTCTTTTATATCGTAAGATAGCAAACAAGCAGATGGGTCTCCTGAGGGAAAGAGTCAACCATCGCCTATAGATTTGTTGATTTGTTTCAAAGATTTGTTGCGTTGCTTGCCGTGTTGCCTGGCAGAACGGCAGTTGGTCTATTCTTCAAAGGAGCCCGAACCAATACGGGTTTTCCGTGCCAACCAATCACCACCGAATTGTGTTTTTTTTTTTAAATTAAATTTCCGTTAAGATACGAAAATTTTGATACAATTCTTTTACGATCCACAATCAAGGTCCTTTACATTTTTCACCTACCGTTCGTCATTATTGAGATATCGATCAAATCGCGTTTTATTACTCCCGTCAACGAAAAGCGGAGTCCGCCAACAATTTTTTCGGACATATCTACAAATGGTGCTCGGATTCTTCAAAGATCGTCGATCGAAGGAATGGGATTGGCAACAGACTAATTATGGGCCTAAACCGATTTGCACTAAAATAGCGCTGTTTGTGGGTACAGGAAAGCATGAATTTGCTGCGTCAATTTTAGACCAAAGATGTAAAAAGTGCGTTATCATCCGTGTGCCAATGTCACATGCAGAAGTTTACCTGCTTCCTTCATGCAAAAACCGAAACACGAAACTGACTATATTGCGTCAGTTAAAGGTACCTAAAGCAGTATTACCAAACACGTTTCAAAGACATTGTTGTATCTAAGAACTTCATTTTCAGATGAATTGACTAACTTATGCCTAAATCAGCCTAATGCGATGACACTAAAGTGAAATATCTAGACTTACTTCCAAAGGGTTGGCATAGCGCCACTTATCCTGTAAAGATCTAACGCTAATTGACTTTCATATGCATTTTAAGTGTGTAATATTTATGTCAGTTGATGTATGAGATTAATCCTACAAAAACGGGGAAATATTTGAAACAATAATGCAAATCTTATGTAAAAAGAAATAATTTAATTCTACACTTAGAAATGACAAACATTGCAAGTCCAATTTAATCGGCTTGGAAATATTAAACGAGTTCCCAAGTACTTCTGATTTCAGATTATTCAACATTCGCTAGGTCGCAACTCGGATTTCCAAGTTTTCAATCAGGGACAAATTTAATTTAATTCACTTCAATCTACAACACTCGCGAACTGAGCGAAGCGCGAACCGATCTACGAGTAATGAAAAGCGTAGATGAATCATCCTATACAAAAATTATACTAAAATATATATAACACATTTTGATACAATTTTGGCAACATCAACAATATATTTATTTAAAATTTCTGTATACTTTTACAGATATAAAATATTTTATGTCATTCTACTTTTTCTAAAGGTTTCATATATGTACATATATTTTTCGATCCTTAGCCAAAGTTATAAAAAATATTAAAAAATACCTATTAAAAAGAAAGTTTCGTGCTCACTTTATATTATATAAGAATAATAACTATTTTAGTTACAATACTATGCATATACAGTAAATAAAAAAATGTACATTACAGTTTTAAAACATATCAAAAACTAACAAATCCCGTAAACGAAAAAACTTAACGAACATTGATAGTGTTGATAGTAAACAGTCTATTCAAAATACAGTGTTTTATATGTGGCATAGCAAATCAATCATATGTAGCAAACAATCAAGTAGATACGCAATGAGTACTGGCTCCAGATATCAGAGATTAATAATGATCCATTTTTATTCCCGTATCTGAATTTAACAGCTACCTGTGCAATCAGCTATTTTACATTCCCAGCCGCAAGACACTATGGCGACAAGATAAGGCGATGGTACCGGAATCAGGCAAGACGTCGCCACCAGTCATGATGGTAGTGATATGTTTTGCCTACGCTTGCTGTCTAAGAGCTACCTGGCATCAGTGCAAATGGATCAACAAGGGGAAGAATCCAACTTCCTTAACTTCCGTGTGAACTGATTTATTTAAATTGCATTTATTTCTTCTTTGTGTAAAATACTGTAAAGTTAACGAAGACAAACGCATATCAAATTCATGTTGCAGCAGATATTACATATTATACGGCGCGGTAGAAAATTATAAGTGAGCAATGCTTATTTTGTGTCTATGGGCTCTATAGATGTTTATTTCTTTTAACACAAATATAGTCTACTGTTTATTTTTTGATATTAAATCTTTGTTGTGATATTAAAAAAATAGTGTTACTTGATCTGTCATGACATTTTTAACAAACTTTGAAGTTTGATAACGAAATCTGTAATACAATTGTTTTAAGCGATAACACCCCGAGTGAAAAGCGAAAAAAAGCATCTATGTTAAATAAGAGATCGTCGGCTGAAATCAATTACATTTGAAGCGGGAACGGAAAAAACTGGTATTAGTTGATCGAGTTGCGAGATAAGTTCATCCCTGTTTCTTTGGACTTATCTGTGTCTGACCATTTTATAGGGGTTTAGAAAAAGGTTCCGAGGGCGTTCGCTATCACGTACGTTTTAAATTAGTCGGGCTTAACAGAATTTTTTCCGGGGAACATGACGTTTTTAGGTAACTGGGAAATAAAACCTTGTTCATTATTACGTTCTGATATCGTGAGCAACCGTCCATCTTGAGAATCTTAATTTAGTTTCACTAGCCAATAGCTATGTATATTTTGTTCGTTCAGTAACGGTAAAATGTAACCTTAATTATAGTATAACCGTAAAATTTTGTTAGAATTAATGGATGTATGAAAGGATGTTTGTAATTCTTTTATACAAAACTTACTGAACAGCTAAATAAAGATCTACTTCATTTTTTATTAAATGGAAACAGAATAAAAACATTGCAATAATACAGATTATACATCAGAATTACTTAAATAAAGGATTACATGCTCGAATATGATAAGTAAAGTTGACAAATACGGCAATGGTGACCACTACGCAACTCGTAAGCCGACTAATTCGTGAATCGGAATGACCACGAACGTACAATAACATTAAATTCACTTTCGACCATACAAGGTCTGGATGTGTTCAATACATTCAAATATTCAATACATATATCTTTTTAAATTTAGTTTTAATTTAGAATACATTTAAATATATGTGGCAGGACTGGAGATAAATCGCGCGATATAATTAAAAACACATTAAACAACGTATAAAATAAATTCACAACTAATTCACTCATATGCACCCGAAAACAATATTTTTGGTCGGCTTAGTAAAAATGAGATTGTTACAAAATCATAGTTTACTAACCCTGCATTAATTAGAACACAATCTACTTGTCTAATTAGAATACACAATGTGATTACTGTCTCTGACATCCGTAATAATCATGACATTCGCGGAATTACATGTCATAAACACCCATCCACTGCCATAACATTTAAGGCGACTACCATGCAGGTATATTTTTATGTTTATTTCGTTTAACACAATAACTTCATTGTAATGGTACTCGTAGTTATACACGATTCACATACACAAGCTTTGTCTTCAAAAATAAAAAGCATATATTTTGTATTAGTTTTATACTTCTAATACTTATAAAAGTTTTGAAATGCGTAGGTTCATTGTTCAAGTTGACTTGAACGAATGTATTGTCTTGTTTGAAGTTCTCTTTCGTGATATCTTAAGCGCCTCCTGTCGTCAGCAAGGTTCAGTCTTTCCTGTGATAACACTGATTGTCACTGCAGAGTTTGAATAAACGAGTTGTGGTGCTATTAATAAACCTATTTGAGCATGCTTGTAGATTACCGCTCATTACATCAAATATGACGTGACAATAAGTGAGAATGAACGAGACAGAATGACTTAAGCACACGATTAAATTTGCTTATTAATAAGACCGTTAATTTTTAAATAGTATAGGATAGAACGTAGGCAAATATTTTCTCCTCTTCTATTACAAAAAGTCTAGTTTCTTATGACAAGGGATCATTCAAAGTTATGGTATGTTGCTATGAGCACTGACTTCACCGATTTTTTAATAAGATTGGTAACCATTAACAAAAGTTCTTAGAAGTATTGTTTATATACTTAATATCTGCTATGCTATTGCGCCCAAAGCCAACAACTTCAGTTACTGATGTGGGATGTGCAATGAGCTCTCTTTTCTATAAAATATAAAGCAAGTTAAAGATGAAGCGTCATCCAAGAATTCCTTTACCTTAACAATCGCGACACTGCATCCTTAGTCCAGGCCTATTTGAATCGATTTGGTTTCTTTTACAGAGAATATATTTGCATGTCTGCAAATGCGTATATCGCTACATGTGTAGCTGCCTTAACGTTTTTTTATGCACTCACTTGTATTTATGTTTTTGCCAGTGTAATAAAATTGAGTTAGAAATTTACGAATCGCATCTTTCTACAGGCGATTGAGGATATACTCGTAAACATTTCATAGCGAACGTTTCATTTTTTACAGCTACACTGCTTATAAATTCTCCAAGATTTTTTTACTTTGACTTTTTTGGGGATCCGTACCACAAAAGGAAAAAACGGAACCCTTATAGGATCACTTCGTTGTTCGTCTGTCAAGAAACATTTTCTCAGCAAAGAGTAGAGCTATTAAGTTAAAATTTATATCAAAACTACTTTATGGTCCTTCTCAACTGTCAACGTGACCAAAAGATATGACCATTTATGTCGTATACTTCGCGTTTTTTTGGCGAATTCAAAAAGGAATCAAAACGTATAGGGTACTTTTCGTTGACCTAGAATTATGAAATTGGCAAGAAGCGATGTCTTACAGCAGATGTAAAGGAAAAAATCCGAAAACCGCAAATTTTTAGTTACATTACAAAAAAAAGCGATCAAAAGATATGACCATTTATTACAATTATGTGTAGCTAAAGTTACTTACAAGTTTATTCGGAACCCTCGATATGTGAGTCCAACTAGCACTTGACCGGTTTTTTTATTCTCTTTATTGTTTCTCTTTATTCTTCGTGTGCTATTAGCATCTCGCATTTACTTGTTCTTTTATTCTTTCTTCTTCGTTCTTTGACTATTACACACTCGCGCTTAGACAATTTCGAAAGAGGTGAGAAAAATTCGAAACATGCCACTACCGATTGTTCGTTTTCTATGTTGCCGTCAGGACAAGTTTTTTTTTATATATCGTAAGACAACAAACAAGCAAATGGCTCTCCTGATGGAAAGAGACAACCATCGCCTTTAGACAACAAAGATTTTAATGATGCGTTGCTACCTATCTGAGAAGCAATGCGACTGCGTAATACGACTTGCATATTATGTTTATAGGCTACCTTGCCCTCCAAACCGGAACAGTGACAAACGTTAACCCTATTACGATAAGAATAGGTAAAGCGCTGGAAGTTGCACCCCGTTGATCGAGTGACTAGCAGCCCTGACTACGCAATTGATGAGGGTCGGGTTCGATTCCTAACAGGGACACGTTTGTCCCTGGAATTTATTCAAATTTATTATTTCAGTATTTATTTATGTATTTCTATGTTTAAGTATCGTTGACAAACATCCATACCACAAGTAAATAATTTGCTTAGTTTGGGGTTAGTATATCGGTTCCTGTGAATAATACAATGATATTTATTTATTTATTATCTTATATCTAGTGGTCACGATTGTATTGACATGTTTATACTAACGTTCCCCTTTTACAAACTGCCTGGCTAATGGAATGGCAGATGGAATGTTTAAAACAAGCTATTTTCAAAATCGAATACCTTAAAAATTACTGGATATAACTTTGTTGTGTTCAGTGATTTTTATATTTATCTGGTCCACCTGATTTATCTGATAGTCTGGTACCACTGCCTTACCTATTCCTGCCGCAATAGCGTCAGCGCTTGTCACTGTCGTGTTCCGGTAAACGAATGCATGTGCCACAATGATAGCAATGGATCATTAACATCTTTGGTATCTATAGGCGATGGTTGTCTCTTTCCATCAGGAGAGCCATCTGCTTGTTTGCTATCTTATGATATAAATAAAAAAAGGATTCAAATCGGTGTAATCCGAATATAAAACTTAGTCAAGTCGAAAAGAAAATCGGGGAAAAATATCCAATTTCCAAGTTCAGAATAGAAATAAACGACTTTTAAAAACTCTGAGATCATAAAGAAAATGAAATGGTTATAAGTCAACCATTGGCAAAGAAAAAACACTGATTACAATATTTAATTTTAAGAAATTTTGTCCCGATAAGCCTGTGTGGAAGCTCCTTAAAGAAGCAAGCGTACCATTTTAATAATGGAATAATGTAACGTCGTCAAACAGAATCCACTTTAAGTACCATTTTAATACCAAATGAGTTCTGATATTGGAGATTTCGCTGGAGTATTTCGAGTACAACCCAACGGCAACAAAAGCGTCCACAAATCTGCTGTATGAAATCCTTGCCAAGGACATTTTTATGTCTTTGTTAGGGAAACACATTAGGTTTTATGGAACATCATTGTTTTATGGTACAACGAAAGCCTAACATATTTTTAGACGTAAAGATGAACTGAAGTTATTTATTTAGACGCTGAGAGGCAATTTGAAATGTGTTCGAATTATCAATTTCCACTATCATTAAAAATGAGAAAGTTTGTAAGTGCGTGTGTGTTCGTCTGTGTTCGTGTGTGTGTATGTTCGTTTTGTTTTCGCGCTAAAATAGCTGGAGGGATATTAATAAAACTTGGTACACAGGTAGCCTAGATAATAAACACTTGACTAGGATAGGTACACAATAAAACTTTAACTCTCCGTGTTAGTTGGGGTTCCTTTGAAAATTGCCGTTCTGCCAGCCAGTTAATAAGAAGGGAACGATTGGCTATGCGAATCATTACCATCGTGGCTGGGTGGTGGTACGGGCGCCCGGGTCTGGTACCATCGCCTTACCTATCCCTACCGCAATAGCGTCAGTGGTCGTCACTGTCGTGTCCGGAACAAGACAGTGACACTTTGGAAGATAAGGTAGCCTGTAAACTTACGCATGTGGCATTAAGACTCCATCACAAGGATAACAGCGCCATTAACATATTTTGTATTCACAGGCGATGGCTGTCTCTTTCTATCAGGAAAGTCATCTGCTTCCAAGGCACGGGAGTGGTAACACAGCATCCGCCAAACTCCAAGCTGCTACTGAGATTTTAGGGCGAAAACCTCGAAAAAAGCTTAACACTTTTACCCAGCCCGGGGATCGAACCCGAGACCTCATGAATTGAGCCGAATGGGCTAACCCCTAGACCACGCGGCAGTCAAAGCACGATTTATGATAAAATAGTACAATAGTATAAAATATTTGTTTAAAATTTCAAGGACTCTAGCAGCCACAAGAGCCTAGATAAATCCAAGACCGTCGCGACTTTATTGTCATACAAAATTAATGTGTCTGAGAACCCCGCGCTACGTACATTTTGTATTTAAATATAAATAGCTGTATTTACATTTATATGTCTTTTATATATTTTTCTCATAACTAATATACATAGAGGTAGCTGTTGAGCTATCTTTAGTATGTTTACGAAATTCTGTCAATTTGTATGCGATTTTGTACAGCGCCACTAGTGGTCAATAAATATAACATACTTGCTGACACCGAGCGTTGCTGCCGAAATATATCCTTTCAAATAAATAAACAATTAAATATAGCTGGGTATTTTACACGAATGATTCCCAAATGTAAACAAATTATTTCTATGTGATATGGGACTAATACATAGAAGTACGAACCAGCACAATCACCAGCTGGTGTAAATTCGTTTGAGCACATGCGGAATATGCTACAAAGAAGAGCTCTAAATGATATGCTCGAAAATTTAAATACAGAAGACCAACTTTTTTTCATCTCCGTAGGGCCTGGGACAATATGGGAATATTGATAACCTCATCATGAGCATGCAAACCCGTTGGAGATGTGTGATGAATGTCATGAATGCTTTTACTGATAATTAATATTTAATTTCTTTTATTTCACCGTTACTTGTATATTTTTTTAAGTTTTCTTTGTTTTCCATTTTACGGTTATTTCTAAATATAAAATTATTAAATTTCTAAATAAAATTAATTGTTTTATTTTGTGATGAAAGCTGATTAAATAACGATTTCTTAGATAAATAAATATCTTGCAAATATAAAGATGAAAATATTTTATTAGCCTATACATCTATTATCCCTAGACCGTGTTGAGCAGTTCATTCAGTAAACACCAAAACTCAGAAATAAAAACATCTAGGCTCATAACACAAACGTTTGACCCTGTCGAGAATCGAACCCAAACCCCATCAACTGCGTAGTCAGAGTCGCTAACCACTTGACCAACAGGGCGGTCTAAATACTTTTACACTAAATCACAACAAAATAAAAACAGAAATGCCAAAAATCTTCGTACATTCGATTACGAAATCAGCCCTCACTGGCTTACAAAGTAGGCATAACGGTAATAAGGTAACGGATGATGAGCGGAATTCCCCCGAAAGCTTCTGAAAATCGAAGGCATGCAAATGCGAAGTAATCATGTTCGGCGTACGCTTAGAAAGGACTGCTGACTCACATTTATTACAAAAGGCTATATGGGCCACGTTCACGATTGCACGATTTCTCCCAAATGGCGCACGATATTAGGCATATACCTACGCTCGGGTATCTCATGAGATACTGATATACATATTTATTCGTACCAAACACAAATGAAGATGTTATTTTATGTTAATAAGCAACAGAGACATATTCATTCAGTATACTGATTATAGTCAATAGAGTATTGAAATGCGATTTTTTATGATGTACCTACTAGTGTTTGTCCGCCATTTCGTTCGCATTATTAATTTTGCTTAAATTGTCATAAGTGTAACGCCCGATTGACTGCAGCCAGGCTAGCCAAGCCAAACCAGCCAAGCCAAGCCAAGCCAAACCAGCCAAGCCAAGCCAAGTCAGCGATGCCAGCCAGGCCAGCACAACCAAGCCAATCCGATTCAAGCTACAACCCAGCTGTATAATCTATGATACTCATTGATGACGTCATATCCGACCGCTATTGTTATATAATATAATGTAGTGCTAGGGTAGAGTGTATAGTAGAACTCATTTTGAGTTGTATTCTGTAGCAGTAAGTTAACTAGAACGAAACTATCAGTCAGATGGCTAAATGTAATAAAGAAGTTATAACTCATGGTCAAGACGCTTTTATTACCTTTTGTTTCATAAGACAGCAATCAAACAGATCAGTGTGGAAAGAGATAACCATCACCTATAGACACTAAAGATATAAACGGTGTGTTGCTATCCATGTAACGAAGCTTATAGACTACATGACCCTGAATAGCAGAACGCGACAGAGATAAGCACCGATGGTTTAGTGATAGAAATGAGTAAGGCGGTGCTACCAAACTCGGGGGAGATGTTGTAGAACTACCACCTAGTACTCAAGATGCTAGAGACACACTTGGCCTTTTACAAACTGCCTGGGAGAAAAGCATGTCCTATTCTTTAAAAGGGGAGGTCTATGGGATAAGTGTTATATAATAAAGCGTTCCAAAGCAACATAATGGAGAAATCCATATCTAAGCCACCTTGGTCCTAAAAGTTTATATTACACTCAAAGTTTGAGTACACATTTCCGAGTTTTCGAAGTTCGACGTGATCTAAATTTACATAATGTACAACTTACATATACAAAACCAGTGAATAACAGCTGTAATAAATAGAGATGGTATAAGCCACGGATTAAACTGGATACTCCTTTCAAGGCATTTTCTTAGGTTGTCAGTGTAGCTTGCATTAACAACCAGAAATACAGAGTTACCGATGTAATAAAATTCCTTTTTAAACCTTGGCTTTTTATTCGGGACGAAAAAATTGTCATTTCATATTTATATTTTTTCACGATGTTATTAATATATCGCCTCTATGGTCTAGTGGTCCGGTGTCGGAGTTTACCACTCGAGGTCCCGGGATCGATTTGAGATATGATGGAACAATATTTTTGACAGCCGTATAAATGAAAAAAAAACACTGCTCTGGCTCACCTGATGGAAAAAGAAACCATCGCATATATACACCAAAGATGGTGCGTTGCTATAAATGTGGTGGGGATGGCAATGCCACATGCACAAATCTACTGGCTACCTTACCTTCCACCGGAACACGACAATGACAAGCATTGATACTATTTCGACAGGAATAGGTAAGGCTGTGGTACCAAATACCAGGACGAGACATTGCGAAACTCTACCACCTAATAGTCACGATGATAGTGACACGTATAGCCAATCGGTCGCCTTTTACGACCTGCCTGGCAGAACGGTAATTGGTTTATTCTTCTAAGGGCCCCGGGTCAACGTGGGTACTGTTCAGCTCAACCAAACAGTAATATCTACACTAAACGAATATAAACATATCCATAAGTACACAAAAAAATTTTCAATGTCGGGGATTGAACACGGTACCCTCTGCATTGTGAATATAGACCAAATAAATTCATAATCGAAGATATTAAACTACTTGTAAGCCATTACCTCAGCTGTTATAATTTATATAGCAGATTTCTGCAGCAACTGCTTACATTCTTGAGCAGAAATAATTTATATCTTTGAGGCGCTATATTATACGTAAGTTACGATCCATTAAAAGGTCTTGCCCAAAGTACCATTAAAGCCGCTCTACGGCGTAATTTATTTATCAGGATTTGCTCATAATCGCCAAAATGAGGAGGCGGCTGAGATGATCCTTCGAAGGATAATCACGATTTATATGATGTTTTATCGACCTTCGTTTTTTAGCTCACGTAAGTCGGCCTTCCTGTACTTGGTTAAAAGTGGAACTTAGAGAGATTTACCTTATAAAATTTGGTTGATTTTGACTAGCGCGTCTTTGAGTATTAAACCAATAGCGTACTTACTATAAGAAATGGACCAATTGTATTCTGTAACTTATAGCTGGAGAAACTTCTTATGAAATACGACATTTCACTATAAAATAAAAATTTCTTAACATTACGTACTTACACTTTTACGGCATTATAACTTAATAATTATAACAAACACGTAACACGTTCACTATCTAAATTTAAAACAAACATTAACCAGCACAAAAAATAATAATATCATACTTAGAAATACCTAAAATAAGACTGGCATTTACAATAACGTATCTATACGTTATTTATATATATATATATATATAAATAACGTATAGATACGTTATTGTAAATGCCAGTCTTATTTTAGGTATTTCTAAGTATGATATTATTATTTTTTGTGCTGGTTAATGTTTGTTTTAAATTTAGATAGTGAACGTGTTACGTGTTTGTTATAATTATTAAGTTATAATGCCGTAAAAGTGTAAGTACGTAATGTTAAGAAATTTTTATTTTATAGTGAAATGTCGTATTTCATAAGAAGTTTCTCCAGCTATAAGTTACAGAATACAATTGGTCCATTTCTTATAGTAAGTACGCTATTGGTTTAATACTCAAAGACGCGCTAGTCAAAATCAACCAAATTTTATAAGGTAAATCTCTCTAAGTTCCACTTTTAACCAAGTACAGGAAGGCCGACTTACGTGAGCTAAAAAACGAAGGTCGATAAAACATCATATAAATCGTGATTATCCTTCGAAGGATCATCTCAGCCGCCTCCTCATTTTGGCGATTATGAGCAAATCCTGATAAATAAATTACGCCGTAGAGCGGCTTTAATGGTACTTTGGGCAAGACCTTTTAATGGATCGTAACTTACGTATAATATAGCGCCTCAAAGATATAAATTATTTCTGCTCAAGAATGTAAGCAGTTGCTGCAGAAATCTGCTATATAAATTATAACAGCTGAGGTAATGGCTTACAAGTAGTTTAATATCTTCGATTATGAATTTATTTGGTCTATATTCACAATGCAGAGGGTACCGTGTTCAATCCCCGACATTGAAAATTTTTTTGTGTACTTATGGATATGTTTATATTCGTTTAGTGTAGATATTACTGTTTGGTTGAGCTGAACAGTACCCACGTTGACCCGGGGCCCTTAGAAGAATAAACCAATTACCGTTCTGCCAGGCAGGTCGTAAAAGGCGACCGATTGGCTATACGTGTCACTATCATCGTGACTATTAGGTGGTAGAGTTTCGCAATGTCTCGTCCTGGTATTTGGTACCACAGCCTTACCTATTCCTGTCGAAATAGTATCAATGCTTGTCATTGTCGTGTTCCGGTGGAAGGTAAGGTAGCCAGTAGATTTGTGCATGTGGCATTGCCATCCCCACCACATTTATAGCAACGCACCATCTTTGGTGTATATATGCGATGGTTTCTTTTTCCATCAGGTGAGCCAGAGCAGTGTTTTTTTTTCATTTATACGGCTGTCAAAAATATTGTTCCATCATATCTCAAATCGATCCCGGGACCTCGAGTGGTAAACTCCGACACCGGACCACTAGACCATAGAGGCGATATATTAATAACATCGTGAAAAAATATAAATATGAAATGACAATTTTTTCGTCCCGAATAAAAAGCCAAGGTTTAAAAAGGAATTTTATTACATCGGTAACTCTGTATTTCTGGTTGTTAATGCAAGCTACACTGACAACCTAAGAAAATGCCTTGAAAGGAGTATCCAGTTTAATCCGTGGCTTATACCATCTCTATTTATTACAGCTGTTATTCACTGGTTTTGTATATGTAAGTTGTACATTATGTAAATTTAGATCACGTCGAACTTCGAAAACTCGGAAATGTGTACTCAAACTTTGAGTGTAATATAAACTTTTAGGACCAAGGTGGCTTAGATATGGATTTCTCCATTATGTTGCTTTGGAACGCTTTATTATATAACACTTATCCCATAGACCTCCCCTTTTAAAGAATAGGACATGCTTTTCTCCCAGGCAGTTTGTAAAAGGCCAAGTGTGTCTCTAGCATCTTGAGTACTAGGTGGTAGTTCTACAACATCTCCCCCGAGTTTGGTAGCACCGCCTTACTCATTTCTATCACTAAACCATCGGTGCTTATCTCTGTCGCGTTCTGCTATTCAGGGTCATGTAGTCTATAAGCTTCGTTACATGGATAGCAACACACCGTTTATATCTTTAGTGTCTATAGGTGATGGTTATCTCTTTCCACACTGATCTGTTTGATTGCTGTCTTATGAAACAAAAGGTAATAAAAGCGTCTTGACCATGAGTTATAACTTCTTTATTACATTTAGCCATCTGACTGATAGTTTCGTTCTAGTTAACTTACTGCTACAGAATACAACTCAAAATGAGTTCTACTATACACTCTACCCTAGCACTACATTATATTATATAACAATAGCGGTCGGATATGACGTCATCAATGAGTATCATAGATTATACAGCTGGGTTGTAGCTTGAATCGGATTGGCTTGGTTGTGCTGGCCTGGCTGGCATCGCTGACTTGGCTTGGCTTGGCTGGTTTGGCTTGGCTTGGCTTGGCTGGTTTGGCTTGGCTAGCCTGGCTGCAGTCAATCGGGCGTTACACTTATGACAATTTAAGCAAAATTAATAATGCGAACGAAATGGCGGACAAACACTAGTAGGTACATCATAAAAAATCGCATTTCAATACTCTATTGACTATAATCAGTATACTGAATGAATATGTCTCTGTTGCTTATTAACATAAAATAACATCTTCATTTGTGTTTGGTACGAATAAATATGTATATCAGTATCTCATGAGATACCCGAGCGTAGGTATATGCCTAATATCGTGCGCCATTTGGGAGAAATCGTGCAATCGTGAACGTGGCCCATATAGCCTTTTGTAATAAATGTGAGTCAGCAGTCCTTTCTAAGCGTACGCCGAACATGATTACTTCGCATTTGCATGCCTTCGATTTTCAGAAGCTTTCGGGGGAATTCCGCTCATCATCCGTTACCTTATTACCGTTATGCCTACTTTGTAAGCCAGTGAGGGCTGATTTCGTAATCGAATGTACGAAGATTTTTGGCATTTCTGTTTTTATTTTGTTGTGATTTAGTGTAAAAGTATTTAGACCGCCCTGTTGGTCAAGTGGTTAGCGACTCTGACTACGCAGTTGATGGGGTTTGGGTTCGATTCTCGACAGGGTCAAACGTTTGTGTTATGAGCCTAGATGTTTTTATTTCTGAGTTTTGGTGTTTACTGAATGAACTGCTCAACACGGTCTAGGGATAATAGATGTATAGGCTAATAAAATATTTTCATCTTTATATTTGCAAGATATTTATTTATCTAAGAAATCGTTATTTAATCAGCTTTCATCACAAAATAAAACAATTAATTTTATTTAGAAATTTAATAATTTTATATTTAGAAATAACCGTAAAATGGAAAACAAAGAAAACTTAAAAAAATATACAAGTAACGGTGAAATAAAAGAAATTAAATATTAATTATCAGTAAAAGCATTCATGACATTCATCACACATCTCCAACGGGTTTGCATGCTCATGATGAGGTTATCAATATTCCCATATTGTCCCAGGCCCTACGGAGATGAAAAAAAGTTGGTCTTCTGTATTTAAATTTTCGAGCATATCATTTAGAGCTCTTCTTTGTAGCATATTCCGCATGTGCTCAAACGAATTTACACCAGCTGGTGATTGTGCTGGTTCGTACTTCTATGTATTAGTCCCATATCACATAGAAATAATTTGTTTACATTTGGGAATCATTCGTGTAAAATACCCAGCTATATTTAATTGTTTATTTATTTGAAAGGATATATTTCGGCAGCAACGCTCGGTGTCAGCAAGTATGTTATATTTATTGACCACTAGTGGCGCTGTACAAAATCGCATACAAATTGACAGAATTTCGTAAACATACTAAAGATAGCTCAACAGCTACCTCTATGTATATTAGTTATGAGAAAAATATATAAAAGACATATAAATGTAAATACAGCTATTTATATTTAAATACAAAATGTACGTAGCGCGGGGTTCTCAGACACATTAATTTTGTATGACAATAAAGTCGCGACGGTCTTGGATTTATCTAGGCTCTTGTGGCTGCTAGAGTCCTTGAAATTTTAAACAAATATTTTATACTATTGTACTATTTTATCATAAATCGTGCTTTGACTGCCGCGTGGTCTAGGGGTTAGCCCATTCGGCTCAATTCATGAGGTCTCGGGTTCGATCCCCGGGCTGGGTAAAAGTGTTAAGCTTTTTTCGAGGTTTTCGCCCTAAAATCTCAGTAGCAGCTTGGAGTTTGGCGGATGCTGTGTTACCACTCCCGTGCCTTGGAAGCAGATGACTTTCCTGATAGAAAGAGACAGCCATCGCCTGTGAATACAAAATATGTTAATGGCGCTGTTATCCTTGTGATGGAGTCTTAATGCCACATGCGTAAGTTTACAGGCTACCTTATCTTCCAAAGTGTCACTGTCTTGTTCCGGACACGACAGTGACGACCACTGACGCTATTGCGGTAGGGATAGGTAAGGCGATGGTACCAGACCCGGGCGCCCGTACCACCACCCAGCCACGATGGTAATGATTCGCATAGCCAATCGTTCCCTTCTTATTAACTGGCTGGCAGAACGGCAATTTTCAAAGGAACCCCAACTAACACGGAGAGTTAAAGTTTTATTGTGTACCTATCCTAGTCAAGTGTTTATTATCTAGGCTACCTGTGTACCAAGTTTTATTAATATCCCTCCAGCTATTTTAGCGCGAAAACAAAACGAACATACACACACACGAACACAGACGAACACACACGCACTTACAAACTTTCTCATTTTTAATGATAGTGGAAATTGATAATTCGAACACATTTCAAATTGCCTCTCAGCGTCTAAATAAATAACTTCAGTTCATCTTTACGTCTAAAAATATGTTAGGCTTTCGTTGTACCATAAAACAATGATGTTCCATAAAACCTAATGTGTTTCCCTAACAAAGACATAAAAATGTCCTTGGCAAGGATTTCATACAGCAGATTTGTGGACGCTTTTGTTGCCGTTGGGTTGTACTCGAAATACTCCAGCGAAATCTCCAATATCAGAACTCATTTGGTATTAAAATGGTACTTAAAGTGGATTCTGTTTGACGACGTTACATTATTCCATTATTAAAATGGTACGCTTGCTTCTTTAAGGAGCTTCCACACAGGCTTATCGGGACAAAATTTCTTAAAATTAAATATTGTAATCAGTGTTTTTTCTTTGCCAATGGTTGACTTATAACCATTTCATTTTCTTTATGATCTCAGAGTTTTTAAAAGTCGTTTATTTCTATTCTGAACTTGGAAATTGGATATTTTTCCCCGATTTTCTTTTCGACTTGACTAAGTTTTATATTCGGATTACACCGATTTGAATCCTTTTTTTATTTATATCATAAGATAGCAAACAAGCAGATGGCTCTCCTGATGGAAAGAGACAACCATCGCCTATAGATACCAAAGATGTTAATGATCCATTGCTATCATTGTGGCACATGCATTCGTTTACCGGAACACGACAGTGACAAGCGCTGACGCTATTGCGGCAGGAATAGGTAAGGCAGTGGTACCAGACTATCAGATAAATCAGGTGGACCAGATAAATATAAAAATCACTGAACACAACAAAGTTATATCCAGTAATTTTTAAGGTATTCGATTTTGAAAATAGCTTGTTTTAAACATTCCATCTGCCATTCCATTAGCCAGGCAGTTTGTAAAAGGGGAACGTTAGTATAAACATGTCAATACAATCGTGACCACTAGATATAAGATAATAAATAAATAAATATCATTGTATTATTCACAGGAACCGATATACTAACCCCAAACTAAGCAAATTATTTACTTGTGGTATGGATGTTTGTCAACGATACTTAAACATAGAAATACATAAATAAATACTGAAATAATAAATTTGAATAAATTCCAGGGACAAACGTGTCCCTGTTAGGAATCGAACCCGACCCTCATCAATTGCGTAGTCAGGGCTGCTAGTCACTCGATCAACGGGGTGCAACTTCCAGCGCTTTACCTATTCTTATCGTAATAGGGTTAACGTTTGTCACTGTTCCGGTTTGGAGGGCAAGGTAGCCTATAAACATAATATGCAAGTCGTATTACGCAGTCGCATTGCTTCTCAGATAGGTAGCAACGCATCATTAAAATCTTTGTTGTCTAAAGGCGATGGTTGTCTCTTTCCATCAGGAGAGCCATTTGCTTGTTTGTTGTCTTACGATATATAAAAAAAAACTTGTCCTGACGGCAACATAGAAAACGAACAATCGGTAGTGGCATGTTTCGAATTTTTCTCACCTCTTTCGAAATTGTCTAAGCGCGAGTGTGTAATAGTCAAAGAACGAAGAAGAAAGAATAAAAGAACAAGTAAATGCGAGATGCTAATAGCACACGAAGAATAAAGAGAAACAATAAAGAGAATAAAAAAACCGGTCAAGTGCTAGTTGGACTCACATATCGAGGGTTCCGAATAAACTTGTAAGTAACTTTAGCTACACATAATTGTAATAAATGGTCATATCTTTTGATCGCTTTTTTTTGTAATGTAACTAAAAATTTGCGGTTTTCGGATTTTTTCCTTTACATCTGCTGTAAGACATCGCTTCTTGCCAATTTCATAATTCTAGGTCAACGAAAAGTACCCTATACGTTTTGATTCCTTTTTGAATTCGCCAAAAAAACGCGAAGTATACGACATAAATGGTCATATCTTTTGGTCACGTTGACAGTTGAGAAGGACCATAAAGTAGTTTTGATATAAATTTTAACTTAATAGCTCTACTCTTTGCTGAGAAAATGTTTCTTGACAGACGAACAACGAAGTGATCCTATAAGGGTTCCGTTTTTTCCTTTTGTGGTACGGATCCCCAAAAAAGTCAAAGTAAAAAAATCTTGGAGAATTTATAAGCAGTGTAGCTGTAAAAAATGAAACGTTCGCTATGAAATGTTTACGAGTATATCCTCAATCGCCTGTAGAAAGATGCGATTCGTAAATTTCTAACTCAATTTTATTACACTGGCAAAAACATAAATACAAGTGAGTGCATAAAAAAACGTTAAGGCAGCTACACATGTAGCGATATACGCATTTGCAGACATGCAAATATATTCTCTGTAAAAGAAACCAAATCGATTCAAATAGGCCTGGACTAAGGATGCAGTGTCGCGATTGTTAAGGTAAAGGAATTCTTGGATGACGCTTCATCTTTAACTTGCTTTATATTTTATAGAAAAGAGAGCTCATTGCACATCCCACATCAGTAACTGAAGTTGTTGGCTTTGGGCGCAATAGCATAGCAGATATTAAGTATATAAACAATACTTCTAAGAACTTTTGTTAATGGTTACCAATCTTATTAAAAAATCGGTGAAGTCAGTGCTCATAGCAACATACCATAACTTTGAATGATCCCTTGTCATAAGAAACTAGACTTTTTGTAATAGAAGAGGAGAAAATATTTGCCTACGTTCTATCCTATACTATTTAAAAATTAACGGTCTTATTAATAAGCAAATTTAATCGTGTGCTTAAGTCATTCTGTCTCGTTCATTCTCACTTATTGTCACGTCATATTTGATGTAATGAGCGGTAATCTACAAGCATGCTCAAATAGGTTTATTAATAGCACCACAACTCGTTTATTCAAACTCTGCAGTGACAATCAGTGTTATCACAGGAAAGACTGAACCTTGCTGACGACAGGAGGCGCTTAAGATATCACGAAAGAGAACTTCAAACAAGACAATACATTCGTTCAAGTCAACTTGAACAATGAACCTACGCATTTCAAAACTTTTATAAGTATTAGAAGTATAAAACTAATACAAAATATATGCTTTTTATTTTTGAAGACAAAGCTTGTGTATGTGAATCGTGTATAACTACGAGTACCATTACAATGAAGTTATTGTGTTAAACGAAATAAACATAAAAATATACCTGCATGGTAGTCGCCTTAAATGTTATGGCAGTGGATGGGTGTTTATGACATGTAATTCCGCGAATGTCATGATTATTACGGATGTCAGAGACAGTAATCACATTGTGTATTCTAATTAGACAAGTAGATTGTGTTCTAATTAATGCAGGGTTAGTAAACTATGATTTTGTAACAATCTCATTTTTACTAAGCCGACCAAAAATATTGTTTTCGGGTGCATATGAGTGAATTAGTTGTGAATTTATTTTATACGTTGTTTAATGTGTTTTTAATTATATCGCGCGATTTATCTCCAGTCCTGCCACATATATTTAAATGTATTCTAAATTAAAACTAAATTTAAAAAGATATATGTATTGAATATTTGAATGTATTGAACACATCCAGACCTTGTATGGTCGAAAGTGAATTTAATGTTATTGTACGTTCGTGGTCATTCCGATTCACGAATTAGTCGGCTTACGAGTTGCGTAGTGGTCACCATTGCCGTATTTGTCAACTTTACTTATCATATTCGAGCATGTAATCCTTTATTTAAGTAATTCTGATGTATAATCTGTATTATTGCAATGTTTTTATTCTGTTTCCATTTAATAAAAAATGAAGTAGATCTTTATTTAGCTGTTCAGTAAGTTTTGTATAAAAGAATTACAAACATCCTTTCATACATCCATTAATTCTAACAAAATTTTACGGTTATACTATAATTAAGGTTACATTTTACCGTTACTGAACGAACAAAATATACATAGCTATTGGCTAGTGAAACTAAATTAAGATTCTCAAGATGGACGGTTGCTCACGATATCAGAACGTAATAATGAACAAGGTTTTATTTCCCAGTTACCTAAAAACGTCATGTTCCCCGGAAAAAATTCTGTTAAGCCCGACTAATTTAAAACGTACGTGATAGCGAACGCCCTCGGAACCTTTTTCTAAACCCCTATAAAATGGTCAGACACAGATAAGTCCAAAGAAACAGGGATGAACTTATCTCGCAACTCGATCAACTAATACCAGTTTTTTCCGTTCCCGCTTCAAATGTAATTGATTTCAGCCGACGATCTCTTATTTAACATAGATGCTTTTTTTCGCTTTTCACTCGGGGTGTTATCGCTTAAAACAATTGTATTACAGATTTCGTTATCAAACTTCAAAGTTTGTTAAAAATGTCATGACAGATCAAGTAACACTATTTTTTTAATATCACAACAAAGATTTAATATCAAAAAATAAACAGTAGACTATATTTGTGTTAAAAGAAATAAACATCTATAGAGCCCATAGACACAAAATAAGCATTGCTCACTTATAATTTTCTACCGCGCCGTATAATATGTAATATCTGCTGCAACATGAATTTGATATGCGTTTGTCTTCGTTAACTTTACAGTATTTTACACAAAGAAGAAATAAATGCAATTTAAATAAATCAGTTCACACGGAAGTTAAGGAAGTTGGATTCTTCCCCTTGTTGATCCATTTGCACTGATGCCAGGTAGCTCTTAGACAGCAAGCGTAGGCAAAACATATCACTACCATCATGACTGGTGGCGACGTCTTGCCTGATTCCGGTACCATCGCCTTATCTTGTCGCCATAGTGTCTTGCGGCTGGGAATGTAAAATAGCTGATTGCACAGGTAGCTGTTAAATTCAGATACGGGAATAAAAATGGATCATTATTAATCTCTGATATCTGGAGCCAGTACTCATTGCGTATCTACTTGATTGTTTGCTACATATGATTGATTTGCTATGCCACATATAAAACACTGTATTTTGAATAGACTGTTTACTATCAACACTATCAATGTTCGTTAAGTTTTTTCGTTTACGGGATTTGTTAGTTTTTGATATGTTTTAAAACTGTAATGTACATTTTTTTATTTACTGTATATGCATAGTATTGTAACTAAAATAGTTATTATTCTTATATAATATAAAGTGAGCACGAAACTTTCTTTTTAATAGGTATTTTTTAATATTTTTTATAACTTTGGCTAAGGATCGAAAAATATATGTACATATATGAAACCTTTAGAAAAAGTAGAATGACATAAAATATTTTATATCTGTAAAAGTATACAGAAATTTTAAATAAATATATTGTTGATGTTGCCAAAATTGTATCAAAATGTGTTATATATATTTTAGTATAATTTTTGTATAGGATGATTCATCTACGCTTTTCATTACTCGTAGATCGGTTCGCGCTTCGCTCAGTTCGCGAGTGTTGTAGATTGAAGTGAATTAAATTAAATTTGTCCCTGATTGAAAACTTGGAAATCCGAGTTGCGACCTAGCGAATGTTGAATAATCTGAAATCAGAAGTACTTGGGAACTCGTTTAATATTTCCAAGCCGATTAAATTGGACTTGCAATGTTTGTCATTTCTAAGTGTAGAATTAAATTATTTCTTTTTACATAAGATTTGCATTATTGTTTCAAATATTTCCCCGTTTTTGTAGGATTAATCTCATACATCAACTGACATAAATATTACACACTTAAAATGCATATGAAAGTCAATTAGCGTTAGATCTTTACAGGATAAGTGGCGCTATGCCAACCCTTTGGAAGTAAGTCTAGATATTTCACTTTAGTGTCATCGCATTAGGCTGATTTAGGCATAAGTTAGTCAATTCATCTGAAAATGAAGTTCTTAGATACAACAATGTCTTTGAAACGTGTTTGGTAATACTGCTTTAGGTACCTTTAACTGACGCAATATAGTCAGTTTCGTGTTTCGGTTTTTGCATGAAGGAAGCAGGTAAACTTCTGCATGTGACATTGGCACACGGATGATAACGCACTTTTTACATCTTTGGTCTAAAATTGACGCAGCAAATTCATGCTTTCCTGTACCCACAAACAGCGCTATTTTAGTGCAAATCGGTTTAGGCCCATAATTAGTCTGTTGCCAATCCCATTCCTTCGATCGACGATCTTTGAAGAATCCGAGCACCATTTGTAGATATGTCCGAAAAAATTGTTGGCGGACTCCGCTTTTCGTTGACGGGAGTAATAAAACGCGATTTGATCGATATCTCAATAATGACGAACGGTAGGTGAAAAATGTAAAGGACCTTGATTGTGGATCGTAAAAGAATTGTATCAAAATTTTCGTATCTTAACGGAAATTTAATTTAAAAAAAAAAACACAATTCGGTGGTGATTGGTTGGCACGGAAAACCCGTATTGGTTCGGGCTCCTTTGAAGAATAGACCAACTGCCGTTCTGCCAGGCAACACGGCAAGCAACGCAACAAATCTTTGAAACAAATCAACAAATCTATAGGCGATGGTTGACTCTTTCCCTCAGGAGACCCATCTGCTTGTTTGCTATCTTACGATATAAAAGAAAATAATGCGTTTTTCAGGATGGTGGAAAATGTACACAGAAAATTTTGGCCTGAATATTTGAAGTTAATCTCCGTCCGCCCCCCCCCAAATGGCTTAATAAAGTTGGGCTTCCGCGTTCGCATGGTTT